>JAHWLF010000430.1:0-14404 GCA_024679295.1 Phytophthora parvispora
CAGCGGCTACAGCGGCCCGTGGACCAACGCCGAGTGGACGTTCTCGAACGAGTTCTTCCGCGAGCTGATCGAGAACAAGTGGACCATCAAGAAGTGGAACGGCCCCACGCAGTACGAGGACCCCACGGGCAAGCTCATGATGCTGCCCGCCGACATGGTGCTGATCCAGGACCCCAAGTTCAAGAAGTACGTCGAGCTCTACGCCAAGGACGAGGAGCTGTGGTTCAAGGACTTCTCCAAGGCCTTCGTCAAGCTCACGGAGAATGGCGTCAAGTTCCCGGAGACCTCGGGCTGGCGCAAGTTCTTCGGCGGCAAGTAAGTGCTCCCGCCATTGATGCCTTCTGAGGGATGGAACCTCCATGTTTGCGTGCGTGCTGCCAGCCTCAAGTCTCTGGTAGGCCATTGGACACCCGCCACAGTAACAACTAACCGCTGCGTGCAGACCAGCATTTTGGAGCTGCTCGCAAGCGCCTAAGTATGTATACAATACAGCATCACCTTGATGAAACTGACCAATGTTTTTCGGTGGTGCACTGTGCTGATAGCAGCGCAGTGATCCCCTATTTCTGTCTGTTGCTTGGATAGCGGTCTTCATCTGCCATGAACGAGCGCAACTCGCGCCATGGCAAGCGCCGCGAGGTGACGTTGCCTTACGAGAAGGCCTACCCATGGGAAGACGAGCGCGGATCCACGGTGGATCGAACTGTGGAGGTAAATGCAGAGGCCGAACGGGTGTACACGATGCAAGAACAGTTGCTCCCAACGCTCGCACTCGACCGACCACTGGACCCCGTAGCAAGTGAGCACCTTCAGGACGTGGGGCGCCGTGTTCTGATCTTGCGTGACACGACAAAGCGGTCGCACAAGAAGAATGAAGCGGAGCAGAGTCCGAAAAATTCTCCCAAGCGTGTGATCCCGAGCCGATTTCCTGAAATCACTCCTGACCTCGATGAAGAAGATCGAGGTGAGCCCGATCGGATGGAAGAGGAAGAAGACCCCGTTGTGACCGACGGTCGCATTGTACGTTAGCATGAAAGCTACTATCCTTGTTTGTACGCTTAAACGTACTTTTGCTTTGGTTTTCAGGCAACGATGCTGATGGACCAAGAATGGGATACCCGAGGGTGGAATGCAACCAAAATTCAGACTGCCGTGGAAACTCTTTATGAAGAGATCGAGCATTGTGAGGACGATTCACGCCGCGACCTCGCCACGACGATGCTTCTTCGTTTGATGGAGACCCATGAAGGTCGGTACGTTGGCGCGATGAAGCGCATTTCTCCGACGACCACATTTAAACGATCACTTACGATTGACGATGTTCATTGTGGGCACGGTGCAACTACATAGATGCTGTGGACTACGTCGAGACCTCCTTACCAAGTTTGACCAACAAAGCCTTCCGAACACTTTCCAAGCTTACCAACAACACCAAGATATTTCGCATGGCCCGACTAGTAGCAGTGCTAGCAGAGTGGTTTGCACACGTGCTGTCAAGCGAAAACGCTGTGAATAAGAGCATCGGATGTTTGCTACGTGAAACCGAGCTGTGCGCGCGTATCCTTCAACACCATTGGCGTGGAGTACTTTTCGAACGCACAGTGAGTCAGCGCGACTATGATCCTATTGTACGAACCCGTCTGCGCTCCATGCACATGATCAAGTTCGTGGAGTTGCGTCACCAGTTCAAGGTGTTTCGAGAAGCCGTTGGGCCCGGAGGAGTTCCAAGCAGTGTTACGCAAGCGTACATCACCATACTGTATCATTTGGTAAAGCTACAGCGCGATCCCGACAGTATATCTGGCAAGACACGCAACACTGTGCTTTCAGATCAGAGACGAATCCTTGGGTCAGGCTTGTTGGTTTGTCTCGCATCCCTAATTACCAGACGCCAGAGCCGTGAAGTTATTGAGCTGGTGAAAGGAATTATTGTGAATATTGTTGAAGGCCACGGAGACGAACAGATTGTGGAGATTCTTCAGTGCAATGTAGTGCAACGAGTTCAACTGGACTTGACCAACACTATGGAAATGAGTAACAATAGCAGAATGGACGCTTCCATTGCTGCACTTACCAGTTCACTAGACTTACTGCTTTCTGTTTCGAAAAAGGTTTTTCTGGTGACAGAGCAGTGGGGGCACAAGCATACTACATCAACTATCTCGACTGGCCCGCTTCGAAGATCACCTAATAAAGACCACAGCCGTGCAACAACCCCCGAGGAAAAAACCTTCTTGTTGCGAAAGTTGAAGGCCTCAGTGCGTCAGTTCTTGCTTACTGCGGAAGTGTTTGACACACTTTTCGAGGTTTTGCGTTACTGTCACGATAAAGGCGATTCGTTGCGCGCACAGACACTGGAGATTCTGTGTTTACTTGCACGATCGCTAGGATTCCCCCAGCTCCTGGATGCCCTCACACGATGCGGTGGTCGGTGGCTTGAACAAGTTCTGCTGTGCATGAAAGACTCCAACTTGGTGGTTGTTCAAGCCGCAATGGCGCTATTTTACGAGATGACAAGTCGTACTGACGCCCGACATGGACTTACAACTGCGGGAGCCGTCCAAATATTTATGCGCTGGTGCCGACCGAGTTTTGAGGCTTGTGAGTCGCGAATGGTCTTCATTATGGGGCTGATAGGGTGTGCACTACTGGCAAGACAAACGGAACAGGTGAAGCCTGTCACGTCGCTGTTAGAGACACTTGAAACCTTTGATGATCGGCTAGATGCATTTTACACTCTGTTGTTAGAGTTAGCACTCCAAGATGACTCCAGTTCGCGTGCCTCGGAGAAAACAGCGGCTTATTTTTTCTCGGTGGACGCACTGCCCACCATCATACAGTTCTTAACTCAAGTATCGCCGAGTTGCATGGAGCCGCCCGTTCAGAACTCTCGACAGCGCAACATCAGTTGCATCTTGCTTGGACGTATATGCAAGGTCACACACGTGAATCGAGCATGTTTTTCCGAGAACATCATCAACCACCTCGCACTTTCCATCCAGTGCAACCGTCTTGATGAAATTGAAGGATTGATGGTGCGGAGTTCATCGGAAGGACGCTTCATCCACCAACTCGGATCAAAAGAAGCCTGTAAGGCCCTTAGTCGGCTCGCAAGATGTCCCAGTAACGTGGTAGACGCACGGCTTCGACCTTCTATTACCTCCCCCCAAGTTCCGGAATGGCCCCAAGCTATGATTTGCGACGTTATGTTTCGGATGCATGTACTTGAAGACTTAATCGCGTTGATTCGAAGTCCTAATGACGCCGCAGAGTTTGCGGAGGTGGAATTAAGCAAGGTCATTTCTGCAGTGGAGCTGGTAGGGTACATTCGCCCTTTGCCTTACGGTGAGAGCTCCCGAGAAAAGTTTATCAAGACGCACGCAAACCACCCATACGGGAAGTATTCTCAAGAAAAGCTGCTTCAGTTAGTTGAGCTCGTTGCCCCAGCCATTTTGCACGTTCTGCGCGAGAAAAGCATCAGCTTCGACCTTGTCAGTGCATGCTGCGTGACATTGAGTCGGTTAGCTTGCACCAATTCTGTGTGTAGCTTATTGCTCACTCAAGGCTGCTTACAGACGGTGTTGATTCACCTGCCCGAGATCCTGATCTCAACTACAACGGGGAAGTCATCTCCCAAGAAACAAAGTGTCGAGTTTGATTCGTCTGTCGATGACCAGGGGCTTCTGGATGTGCCTGCTGCACTCTACACACTCTTCGGCAAACTCTGTGCAGTTGCAGATGGCCGAACAGGGATAATGCGTGCCCAAGTTCTGCCTCGACTTCTGAAGCGTATGCAACTGCGGCATCCAACGTCAAGAACTTTCGACGATGAATGCAAGAGCGAAATTGCCGTCGTTATCGCACATTTGGCGATGGTAAATGCTGTTGAAGGTAGCACAAGTGAACTCTTCCTGCACTTCCGAGTTTTAGAGCTACTTACAAACGTTTTGCAACAACACAAGGAGCTAGTTCTCGCTGTTGGTACCGTGTCATCATCCGCAAAAAAGAAGGAAGAAATTAAGAAGTGGAGACTGCTGGTTCATGCAGTCAGCGCAATCGCTGCCTTGAGCCAAGACGTGCTTGTGTGCATCCCCAGAATTGTGGCGCTTGGCATAGTTGAATTGCTGTTTCCGTTCCTCGCCCGACTTCGCCTAGATGGAAATCCTAACCCCCACCTTGAATCGCTACAATACTCCGCGGTGACTATTATCCGTTCGATTGCATCATATCCGTTTGGTGAGTACCATGCATACTTGTCAAACGCCAAAGGTTGTGTTCCGGATCGAGCGTCTGCCGATGAGAAAACAAAATCAGGTAAGAATTATAAAAGCGTGGTGTCAGTGCCAATGCTCGTCATGGAGAGAGTCAAGCAGATCGGCTACGACTTTGCGATGGAGCTTCAAAACAAACCCATGGCTTTGCGGGATAAGAAATCGGTCGGTGAGCTAGCTCGGGAGACGATGGCTTTTATCAATGAGCATCAACAGCGACAGCAGCGACAATTGGAACAACGCCGTAAATCGAGCGTCAGTAGCGCTACTGGGCTGAAACGGGGGCTTTCCAATCGATCGCGTGGGACGACAAGCCCAGCTAACAGGAGAGAACCGCATGCTTGTGCATCTTTCCCAGCACTGCCGCAGTCTCCTGTCGGGCGGGTGGATGAGCTCACGGAGGATCGATCAACTACGGGATCTCGAAAACCGAAGAATGGTAGTAGTTCGACCACTTTAGAGCTCAAGCCGAATCCTGCCCCGTCGATCCTTGTTCTTGATGGTGGGTCAACATCGCCCGTAAGCTTGAACGGCATTAACATTGCTTCGACGAGACCTGCTGGTAACAACAAGCCACGGCCGTCATCTGAATCACCCCACACTCATCATCATTACGTCTTCACAAGACCAAAGCCAAAGCCTAAACGGCGAAATCAAGACGCTGCGTACAACCTAATGCTTGATCCATTGTTTGACTCGAATAGTGGCTCCATGAATCCCCGAAACATAAAGACAAAGGAGCAGCATCCTAACGAGGAGGATTATGACTACAGTTTCTCTCAGGAAGTCGATCGCTTTGGTCACTACGTGAATGTCCAAGCACGTCGTGACAAGAAAGGGGACCGGTACTTCCCGTCTTTAGGTCGAATTGTGACCTCCGATACAAACTTGTCAAGTTTCTCGACGTGATCGCCCGACGCGTACAAGTGTTCGGTTGGAATTTCTACATCGCAAAAGTGAGATCAACCCAAGGCAAACTTTATCCTCTATTCAAGCAAAATGCGAGGCTAGCAACCGCAGCACTATTTATCAGCTCAGCGGGATGAAGAACGAGGGTCATGAGCTACCATCGTGAAGTAGCTTTCAGTGCAGACGATTCGTAAGCTTAGGGGAAATAACCATCGTTGCCCGTTTGGCGCGCCGAAGTGTTGCCGTTGCCGTTGGTGCCGTACGTGTTGTTTCTGCCTGGAGCATTGCGGCCCAAAAGCCGTTGCGATATATCGCTGCCACTTCCACTGCGGCGGATCATCGGACTCTGTCGGTACACCACTTTGCCGCGGCGCTTGCGCATAAGGTGGGTCTTCTGCAGTGAAGGTGACGCATACATCGGTGACTTCTCCACCGACTCGGTGCCACGCTTGCGCTCTTCCTTCTCGGAATGGTAAACGAGCAAGCCCATCACAAGCACGAAAAGCGCGAAGCCATCGTAAATAGTGAAAGCCTGGCCAGCGAATTTGCCCGTGAGCAACGGGATCATATACAGCAGGTCGGTGAGCGGAAGGCCCACGGCGGAAGAGACCACAAAGAGCACACTGCTGCCTTCCTTGAAGATGTAGAGCATAAGCTGGTTGTACATGGTGTTGAACACAATGAAGACCAGGAAGACCTCCAGCACACCCGAGTCGCAGGGCAGCACCTTTCCGTTTAGCTCGACCTCGTTGCCCATGAAGCACTCATGGGCCTTCGCCACATAGGACGGAAAGTCCGCCCAGGGCACGGGAGGATCGCTAAACGCCTTGATGCGCACGGTCCAGATCGTGGCGAAGCCGATGATCAGCTGGTAGAAGCTGATCCAAATGTTCGCGTACCAGATATCCAGATCTACATCCTTGAGTCCAATTTCCTTGTAGACGTTCGACGCCGCCGCCGGCACCAGCGACACAATGTAGAGGATGATCCAGCCCGCGCTTGGGTCCGGGGTGTTGGCACTGTCCTGACCCGTGAGCACTGGGATCATGTTCACCATACCACCATACAGCACGAGGATGGAGCCCAGGATGTGGCCGCGCTTGAAGCGCGTCTGCAGGAACATGTAGGACAGCACCATGTTGAACGGCAGGTTGAGCTGATTCAGCACATTGGCCATGTTCCCCCTGCCAGCACATCAAAGAGCACGGTGAGTTTTTCCGCTGCATTTTGCGCCCAGCAGCTGAGCGGACGCACCCGATGTGAGGCGTGGGGAACGCGCCCAGCAGATTGTAGAGCGTGTCGAACAGCGCCATGAGCATGTACTTGTAGTGTGGGAACTCGCGCATCTCGGGCGTAATGTCATCTACACAACATCCAATAACAGATACATCAGCTTTCCACCCTCAAGGGCTCGAGGGGCCCAGTTCCGCTCGCTCACCCGTGAAGTAGAGCTTGTATCTATTCCACCAACAGCACTCGACTAGATTAGCCCCCGCACGCGACGAATCCACTGCAATTTACTAGAATCCACTACGTACGCCACCACAGGAGCCGAGGACACTAGGAAGGCGATGGGGAGGATCACGTTCGTGAAGTACCAGAGGAACTCCGTGTAGTCGTACGTGATTCGTCTACAGTAACACACACGCGTGTCCGAGGGTAAGCAGCTAGCGCATTCCACCGTCTACTACAGCAACACACGCACGTGTAGAGCACGCGGTCCACGCAGCGCGCCATGATCAGCAGGCACAGCGCCACCGCCAGCTTGGACTCCCACAGCAGCCGCTTCACGTCCATCGTAGCGTAGCTCCTCGCGATCGAAAAAGGATGTGGGTTGTGACGGGACTGCAGATCGTACCCCCAACTCAGGGAGGGGTACGATTATCTGCAATCCAGTAACCATACCCGCTCTGCCAGACCCAAAAAGCTGCAGGAAGATCGGGGACGGCGGCGGCGATGGAGGACCACGGCCTGTCGCGCATGCAGGAGCTGCTGAGCAGCTACTACGGACTGCAGGACCAGGAGAGCAAGCAGGAGCAGCTGCGCAACATCGACTCGCCGGGCTTTGACCCCAAGGTCTACGTGAAGGTGGGGGAGTGGAGTCCAAGAGGCCACGTGTAACCCCCCGGATGTAACCCAAGCGTACCCCCGTGTCTGCAGGAGCTGCTGGAGAGCCGCGGACTCAATGAGCTGCTCACTACGGACGACCAGCTGATCCGCGAGATCAAGGAGCTGGACACCAACATGCAGATGCTCGTGTACGAGAACTACAACAAGTTCATCAGCGCCACGGACACGATCCGCAAGATGAAGGTAAAAAAAAATCCTTGGATTTTCAGGGCGGCGTGCTGCCCAAATTTTTTTTTTAAACTTTTTTTTTATTTTTCGTGCTGCAGAACAACGTGGCGAGCATGGAGGAAGAAGTGGGTCGTGTGGTGAAGAGTATGGACACCATCACGGCCAAGAGCGAGAGCATCAATGTGGCGCTGGCGCCGCACCGCTCCAAGGTGGAGAAGCTGATTGGCGTGCGCCGGCTGCTGAAGAGATTCGAGTTCATCTTCGAGCTGCCTCAGAGACTCAACACGTACGTGGGTTGGGAGGGTGTGTGTGATGGAGGTGAAGAGAGGTGTTGACGGTGAGGGTGCTGTTGAAGTGCTGTAAAGCAGAAGGAGTATGCGAATGCTACCAAGTATTATCTGCTTGCGCGTCGGATTCTCGGGAGATATGAACATATCTCGTCGTTCAAGGTGGGATCCCGTGTAGAAGGATTTCTGCAATTGGATTGTTCATGCTGACTGTCGTGTTTATTAGACTATTCAAATGGAAGCCGAGAAAATCATGCAACAACTGGAGCGTCTGCTGAAGAAACGAATGCTTGACCCAACGCTGGGATCCAAGGAGGTGATTGATATTTTTGCTTGGCGGGTTTTCACTTAGTCGGTGAATTAAGTGTGTGACTTGGCGCGCGTAGCTCTGCGAGACGGTAGTGCTACTGGATCAGCTAGACGCCTGCAACGACGAGATCCGTGACCAGTTCCTCGAGTGGCACCAAACGTATTTTGAACGCGTGGTGGCAGTTTTTAAGGTACAAATTCTTGTGTCAGTGAGTTGTCAATTCGCTGCAACTCCGCGCAGACGATTCAGTTTGGATGTCCTCGTAGGCTCACTCAATGACATCAATACGTCTTGATACAGGCCCAAAGCTCGAGCGACTCGGTACTCGCATTTTTGCAGAAATTCAACGATGAAGTGCTGACGAAGATGGGTCGGGTATTCTCAGTGTACAAGACCCACTTCATGCCTGACGTCGTTGCGCGAGAGAAATTGTCGACATCGCGAAAATCTTCTGACGCAGTCAGAGATGACTTGTTCCTCAGTTTCGTGAAAGAACTGTTTGCGTTGTATCTAAGCGAGTGTGTTGCTCAGTTTCGTCGCCCCCACACGGACTTTGTAAGTACTTGCTACCCGCATCTGTGGACGGAACCTGGCACTAACGAAAAATATCGTTTGAACAGGGCTCGACAGAAGAAATCCTCGAAGTGCTGCAAGACGATGACCTTTCGGCAGACATTGTTGACAGCGAGTATTTCGTCTTCATGCGCGTGATGAAATATTTTGTGTCACAAGTGAAACAAGTGGACAGCACGATCCCGATGTGTGGGCTAGCTGCAAATGCCACGGAGATCGTGGAAAGTTGTGTGCGCTTCCAGATTGAAGGTGTATTTCGGAAACTACGCGAAGGTACTGGGGAGCTTTTTGTCACGTCACACGAGGATGTATCCGGATTGGCTCGTAGCTCACGCGACGGCGGACAAAGTGTTCAGCCTTTGGCACATGACTCTGCGAAGACATTCACTGATATGATGCAGAAGGTGCTACAGCAAATGGAGCCTATGGTGCAAACAGGTTTTGCGATCCTCTCAGAAATGAGTAGACTCTTCTCCGACTTGGTTCAGGTAAGATTCGTTGTTTGTGCTGTGATGCTTTATTGCATAATTTCTAACGATTTTTACCTGTGGTGTTTGCAGAGCCAATTTTATGACTTTCTGAAGTGGTTTAACGCGTCGGTACTCCAATATGCGGAGCCGAAGCGTGCATTTACACAAATGGATGGACTCGGGGTGCGGGGCGAAGAGCAAGACAATGCAGCTCTTCCGTGGCTCGAACCTACTCCTCAGTTCTTGCTCTTCCTAGCCTGCATGTGCCAAGATCTCTCTGCGGAAGGCATTGGCGAGTGTGTGCGCGGCCTTATCGAATGCCTGCCAGCACCTTTATCACCGTCTAAAGCTACTGGCGAACCAGTTCGGAGTCATCAAATGAACCAACAGGACGTAACTCACATGATTGAAGTGACCCGCGAGACATCTGCGGAGTTGTTACAGCGCGTTGCAAAGCAATACGGCAATCAACTGTGCATCATCGTTCACAACGGGGTTTCTGCGACGTCATGGGCTGACATGGACGAAGAACCTAGAAGTGTGCAGGAAATGATGGTGGCGGTTGTGGAGTCCACTTTCCGCTTCGGCAAGGAACTCGCGTTGGCGCTTGGTGATGAGCAAAATGTTTTTGTTGGAAACAATAGCCGCACAACAAGCCGCGACTTCCGGCGACGAGCGAGTGCGTTGCGGTCGCGCAACGCAGGAGTTACAGCTGCGTCGTCAGGAATGCAGCTAGATGTGGATCGGATTTTCGCACGTAAGATCCATATTTTCCCATCTCAACTAGAACTCACAGCAGACTCGTTCGTTCAGACAATGCTGAAAATGTGCATAAAGGCATTCAGCGAGTGGGTGAGACTGCTGGAGTTGTCCAAGTTTGGATTGCAGCAGATTCAGCTGGATGCCGAGTTCCTCCGCAGCACCCTAATGCACATTGTGGTGGCTGGGGAAGCAGAGGAGGAAGTTGAGAGCTTGCTGTCTGACTTGCTTTCGAATGCTCGTGCCTGCGCCGTTGAGGATGTATTGATGGATCAGAGCAACGTAGTTGCGATCGTCAGCACCAAGAGTACTCAAGTTTTGTCTCGCCGAGGATGATTCCTGGACGACGAGTGTATCGTGGATGAAACCAGAGATTAATCTCTAACATTGTTTTTCTTTATTGCTTGCAGTGCATCACTTCTAACCTTTTTGGGACAAACTAGAAAGCCGCCTTGTGCTGGACGAATGCTCAACTAGACTGCGTGAGCTGTTGCCGCGCACGTATACTCTTGCTAGCTCTGCTATCTCTTCTGCCTCACGTTGGAGTTTGTCGAGTTCAGCTTTGTAGCGCTCGCGGTTACTTTCCAACGAGTCGGCGTAAACCCGAATGGCAGGACACAAGGTGGCCAGTGGCAACCAGATTGGGCGCAAGACGTAGTTGATGAAGTTGAGCTGCACGGTGACTCGTGTCTTAGCGTGGTGCAGATTGGTCATGAATGACTCGACCGGGACGTGCATTTCGGCCTCGTTCTTTGCTTGCTGCTGGAATTCGGAGAGCACACGCATGCCCCACCGGACTGCCTGCGTGTACGGTAGCGCTTGACCTGACAAGTCAGCTGCGTGGATGATAATTGCCATGAAAACGAAGCGATGTTTGCTTCGACTTCGCCTCGATCCTCTTCCCCCGTTGCTGTTAACGAGAAGGTGGCGCTTGGAAAGCCCTTCTAAAGCCTTGCATTTTTCAAAGTGCTTTGCCATGTCTGTCGCGAGGATGCAGTGAATTAACAGTCGACGCACGTAGACGAAGCAGGCACGAGAGGGCAACCGTGCCAGAAGATTGGCTCCTGGATGACTCAAGATAATGAAGGCCACGCGACAATGGTGACGCTCGAGGACAGCATCATCATTGTGCGTGAGCGCGAGCTGACTGTGCGCCTTCACCTCAAAGTCGTTGGTGTTGCCTGGGTGATCCAAATCGTGGCACAATGCAGCTACCAGCATTGCGAAAATTTCAACCCGGGCAAAGTACGAGTTCGCTACTCCGGAGCGACGCAGCAGACAATACGTAGCGTGTGTGACCTGGAACGCGTGCTGAAGATTATGAAATGCGTTGGGGCGATAATGGGAGGCAACGTGCGAGAGGAACGTGGAGAACGTTTCCTGAGCAACCTGGAAGCGTTCCAATAGCCCAAGCGACCGAAAGAGCACAGATGTCGCCGCGAATATGTCGGGGTTGGACAGGTCCAGGCAGGAGAAATCCCAGCGAGTTACGTCGCCGACACCGATCACGTGTCCATTTTCACGGGTAGTTGAAATTCGTCGCTGAGGAATTCGCTGTGGGAATGGAACGGCAGCGAATGGTGTTGGATGCTCTTCCTCGTCCTCGGTATCTTGATCCTCTTCGTCGTAGTCTCCACCGTATGCTTCATCGGCGTCTTCCACATCGTCAGGATCGTCAGCTATGGCTACAGCTGCTACCTCTTCAAGCATGTCGAGCTCGCTAGATTGGCAGAACTTTTGCACAATCGAGGAGATGATTTCCGGTTCGTTCACATCATCTACCGCTGCCTGGTCCTGCGCTTTGGATGATGGATCAGATGAATCAGTCAATGGCTCACCTGGCGTTCCAAGGCCACAGTCCGACACCACTTTGTAGTACGAAATGTCCAGCGACAACCGGCCAAGCGCGAATTGAATTTCTCGACAGTACTGGGCCATGCAATCAGCGTCGCTAGTAGTAAACGGGACGCGTTGTCTCATCACAGGAGGTGAGTCATCGTCACCGGTGTTAGCGTTGTTGGCTTCATCGTCGTCATTATCGTCTTTCTTGTTGATGGCCATTACTACAGCCACGATTTTGGGATTGGTCGGTGTGTGATCCTCGAACACAGGCATACCCAGCACTGTTGTGGTACGATACCCTGTCTTTCGATCCAGCGTTGGATCAAAGTGAGGGTGCGTGTATGCGTCGCGAGTGCATATCGGCTTTCCTGTCGTGGCAATCAGCCCGGAGAGTCCATTCGTGAGCGGCATTCTCACACTTTCTCCATCTTCTTGGGTGATCCATAGCTCTTTCTTCAGCGGATCCACAAGCAAGAACCCGAACCGATCGCAGTGCATCAATTTTCTGCCTTCTGCCATGACCACTCGGACGAATCTAGCAACAGAAGCAGCGGCGCTAGTTTCGTCGTCGGCTCCGGAACTGGAGTGGTTGTACGCGCGTTCACCATTGTTATTCACAAAGTCGGCGAGCTGCAACCGAGCTTCTGTCAAGCGTTGTGACATCAACACGGAGCGTAGCAAATTGGACTTGTGCAGCGAGATTCCGGCCGCCTCTGCGGCGTAGTTGAGGTAGAGTGCATCATCGGATGTAAACTCGTCGCCGTCAACTTTGTTGGTGGCACAAACCACGGCCAACACATGTCCGCCTGCGTCTTTGACAGGCGCACAGAGCACTTGCTTCGTCTTGAGCGATGCCCATAGCTCGTCGAACTTCGGATCAAACGCGAGATGGGTTGGAGCTGAATTCGTAAGCACGAGCTGTCCGGTCCGCATTACGACTCCCACGATACCGTTGTGTGCTTTCAAGAACGCCTCATCATATCCGCCATGTCGTAGGTGTGAGTGATGAGGTCGGTCGATTGGCTTATCCTTCGCTTTCGGTTTACCTTTTGATGAGGAAGTGTCCTTGTAATCAGTGACGAAGAGGAAGAATTCTTCCGTGCCTTCATCTCGCACATAAAGCGCGATGTGCTCTGCGTGGAGCAGCTCGTAAGAGACCGCAATAATTTGATGAAGCACAGCCGACGCACTGAGCTCAGCAGCAATATTTCGGTTGAGCTTCAGAAGACACTCAATGCGGCTCTGCATGGCTTGATGCGCCTTGGCAAGTGACAGATTCCACAGCGCCGTGCCTGCAGTGACGCAAATGTACTCAAAGCTCTCTTTGTCGCGTGGGTCAAACGCCCCTTTTTCCTGAGTTTCCTGGTTCTGCCCAAGTTTTGCCAGGCCGGACCTAGGAGTAGAAGAAAACCAAAGAGGCTCAGGCGGCGGAGCTGGAGTTGGCAGGAGACCGAGCTCTGGGAGTTGCTTGCGAGTGATGACTTGGAAGACACCGACTAAGATGCCGTGGACGTTGAAAATGGGTGCGCAGAGCAAGGCCTCGGGCTCAAACTCTAAGAGCTCCATTTGTTCTTCGAACACGTCGACAACTTCAGAACCACTGACATCCGCCACCTCTAGAGGCGTTCCAGTCTAAAACCCACCACAACACACAGGAATTAGTCAGCCCGACAGCAACCATATTTCAAACGCCGAAAGGAAAATTTACCAGCACAACACGGCCAAACGTGGTGGCCGAATCGACCAGAACGCTGCCCTCTTCCGTGAGGTAGCGTTTGCCGTGCAAGTCCATTGGTGGATTTGAGTACAGATCCACGCGATCTTTCTTCTCGCTGAGGATACCAACAGTGTACTTCTCGGCGGGGAGCACATGCTGCGCGGCTCGAAGCGCATTGCTCACGATGTCTAAGCTGTCCGGTGCCTGTGAGACCTCCCGCATGGCGTCCATCAGCGCACGGAGCTAGAACACAAGCGCAATTGTGAGCTGCACCTCCAATAAACAAAATGCGGAAGTACCGACCCAACTCACGTTTTCCTCCCGTTCTGCGAGCTGGTTCAGTGTCTCTGCCTGCTCTCCGATGAGGTTGCGGATACTAGCGCCGAACATCTCGCTCTTTGGTCGCAACCGCTTGGGCGTCGCGGGGTTGAACAGGTCGCCCGGTCGATACGGACGGTGCTCGGTACGAGCCCCCGTGCAGCAGTCTAGCTGGTGCTGCCTCTTGAGCAGCTTGATCTCGAGCTCCCTGGCCTCCTCCTCGGACTGCGCGAGCTCCTCCGCCAGTCGGCGGTTCTCATCCAGCGCCGCCCTGGACCCTTCCATGGCCGTCGTGAGCTCTCGCACAGGCACGCGCACCAGCTTCACCTCATCGTCCGCCATCGCTCGACGCCGCCGTGCTCCGTTCAAACGATCAAATCGATGTAACCGCCCAACACTCGACAATCGGCAGTTGAAGTTCCTGCCTCGTCACATGGCTACATTAGATGTACCATCCGCTGGGTACAATCCGTAACCGCCTATCTACCATTTATCCGTTATTTAACAGCTCGTCACCTTTGCGCCAGCCATTTCGAAGAGCTCCGCAGCCCAAGGTCAACGTCACTTGTCCATCCAGTTGCCATGGCCTCGCGCGCCTTCCGCCAGGCCCACAGCCGGCCGAACGCCGCCCCCGTGCAGGACGAGCAGGC
>JAHWLF010000431.1:0-14390 GCA_024679295.1 Phytophthora parvispora
GCGATAGACGGCTGCTTCGGCCCGCTCGGGGTGCTGATAGTGCTCGGCAAGGTGTTGCCGGCTAGCCAGCAGAGCCATTTAATCGTCACATGTCCATAACAACGTGTGCAAGTACGACCACAGCTATCCAATCAGTAGATACCAGCTAACTTACACACAGAATGGTTGCCTGCCGCGGCACTGAAGGAGTAACCTGCGGGCAGAGCCCATTTCCCGATGCATGCATTCTGCGTCTCAAGCCTTTGCTAGTGAATTCATGGACGACCCAATACGGCGTTGTTTACTGCTTCGTGGAGTTTGCCAATACCAAGAGCAACGCCAGACACGAGGCCTACGGCGGCGAGCACCACCGCAGCTTTTGCTCGCTTCGACAACTCCCGGAAACTCCTCACTACACTTGAAAAACTCTCCGATGTTTGCGGGTTGAGTTTCGAAGTCGCCGCAGTCGCCGAATACGGACGCATGTAGACCATGGGCGGTACCACAACGATTTCAGCCAGCAGGCTCCGAGCCCCCCTGAGGTGGCGAGTTTGGTTTTGGACACGCTTGATGTCTGCTTGTGGGGCGTCGTTGTTGGCCGGAGCGACATTCTCAGCGCGGGAGATGCCCTTCTCGCTCACGACGAGAGCAGCCGCGAGCACGACCAGGAAAACGAGGTGCATTTTTCGGCCGCAACGATGAAGGAAAATCTTGAATCTCCACCTCGGATGCTAGATTTTTTAACGCGCTGTAGGTACTCACCTCATCCCGTGATGAGATGTAGCTTCGAGAAAGGTGAGGTTCAATCTCACAAGATTGGTTGAGTGAACAAGCATCACAAATTAGCGCCGCAAATATTGGTACGTATGGAAATAGCTAAACAAACTATGTAAACTACTTCTGCTGGTTTTCTGTCGGCGGCGAAGGATGGAAAGCGCGTGCTTGAACAACGAGTGGTTTCACCGAGTGCGTTCCGTGATGCTCAGGCGTTTTTTTTAAATTCAGGTTCGTTGTTGTCACTTAGCTACACACTAACGACTCCTAAAGATTGGTTGCTCAGGCAATGTCTGCTAGCGTTAAGAACTCTGCTTAAGAGCGAGTTAAGTTTGCAACAACATGCCAACATCCGTATGCAAAAAGCAGTTACAGTGTCTGAATGCGCAGCGATATTACTGTACAACATGCACACTGCCGTCAATTGATGCAGTTTCGGCTCGTACTTTCAATCTGACGAGATAGAGCTTCCTTTCGTCCACGTAAAGTCTGGACAAATGATAGCGTTGCTAAACACTTGTTCCACTTCTGTCAGACTTCCTAGTAGACGCAGCATCGGCGTCATCAAGTCTGACAAACTAACCACGCTAGCCACGCAGCCCCGCGTTTTATCCCACTGAAAGTGCACTGTTCCACCCATGACGATACGCTGTCCCAGAAGCTTGTTCACGAGAGGAGAACGAAGGCTATCACCCCGTCCATTCCAAATACCAGGAAACACGTTACGCAGTGTTCGCTCGGTGATCGTGAAACTAGTTTCAGAGGTGGCTACCAACAAGCCCGCGCCTTCATTTCGTAAAGCTACAAGCTCCAGGTTGAAATCTTTGCACCAGTAGGAGGTGCGTCTCCAACTGTAGATAGCGGCGTTTACTCCTTGGTGACCATTGTAGACAACGTCGGAAGCCAGTTGTGTCCACAGGAACTTTAACTGTTCACTAGGGATCGTTCCCTCACTCATCGAGTAAGTGGAGGAGGGTTGCTGTGTGTATGGCTGCTCACGAAGTCCGTGCTCAAACACTCGAAAGTACTCCACGACGACCTTCCACGCGCAATCATCTTCAATACCCGTAGCAGTTAATGAAAGCCGATGCTGCTGGAGCCTCTTGACCGATTGCCGCAGCTCTTCGGTCTCTTGTTCTAGGCTGATCAGGTGGTCATTCTGCTTCTTACGGTAGCGGCGCTGGCACTCTCTGCGCGCCGTTCGCTTGCTTTCCCGCCCCTGGACAATAAGACTGGCGATGTCCTCCCAACAGATAGTTTGGTCGTCTGAGTTTGGGTTTTCCACAAAGTCGTCCGTGCGCAGTGGATGAGATTCTGTATGGTGCGCCTGGATTCTCTCCGAGCACTGGATCGTGTCGATACTTCCGAAGCCAATGCGACTTGCCGGCACGCGTGCGATCACACTTCCGATCACATCGCCACTGAGGTGTAGGCCGTTTGGCGGGAAGAGAACGGATACAGTGTCCATTGAAATAAGGAGCAGAAACTGTTATACTGATTGGGGTGTAAAACGGAAATGGATTGGGCATGATTCGAAGTGCATTCCGTCTAGAACACTCATCTAATCTCGTGATACGATGGCTTACCTGGCGTGTATCACCCGCTGTCTAGGACGAGATATAGAAAGGAGCGGGGAATCCCAACACGGGGAGCTCAGTCCGTGTCACGGAAACGGTTTACAGACTCTGCGAACCGTGTGCTGATGCCTTGAAGGCCTCGTGTGCCTGCGCGACGGCAAGATCCGTCGTCTACATCAGACTGGTAACAAGGAGGTGCATGTATCCGCTCCTGCTGGCCATGGGGTGCGATGCACCACGATGGCCCATTGCGGTTAAACTTGTCCATGATCTTACGTATTTGGTCAGTCGGCCACTCACCGGTGACGTTGCGTATCCCGGAGAGTTTGAACCCCCTCGTGGCCTTTGCAGTGTTCAAAGGTGTTGATCTGGTCGATGGGCATCGTGGGATTCAGCCTTTGGGTCGCCTTGAAGCCGCGGGATACCCTAAATTCGTCGTTCAAGTTGGGGCAAATACGACACTTGAGTGTTATCTCTATGTGTAGTCTCTAGATTTACACACCATCCACACAGATTATTACCCCAGAACTCCATCGGGTTGGCCGTATTCGCAGCGTTCCACACTCCAGGCTCACCGAAATGCCCCTGCTGCTTCATGTAGTCGTTGTACGAGCGGATGAATTTGTATTAGGCGCGAAGTGGACAAGCAAATCCAGCAAAGCTGTAGGACAGTTGCGAATGCTCTCTACCGGTACTGCCAAATGGTAAGCAGCGGATGAGATGAGTACCAATCGTGGGCGATACTCACATTGAAATCCGTGATCGCGTTGTTTGCTGGACCTGTTTATGCAGATGTAGAGCACCTGTCAGCGTTATCTATCCCTAACACACACTCGACACATTAGACTCATCTAATACCTCGATGCGATGGACACATAAGGACATGCACCCTGCCTTCTAGACTTAGCTGACGATATCCACGAAAAGCTAAGGATCTCATCAGCTCACTTCTAACAATTCTCAGCCCGGACCACATCAACACGATGGAGTATGGCCCAGCTTGCATGCCAACTACCTCAGCATTTCCACCCTCGACGAACAGTAGCCAGCTAAGCGCCAATGCCGAGCAGTTCGGACCTTTTTACGTTGACATCAACGCTTGCGCGAGTATGGAGAGAACTGCTGCGTACCAAACTACAGTGGACCACTATTACACGGCACCAGGCACGACCAGCTCCAAAGCGTGGCCTCGGCACAGTGCGGCGATCACGGACCATGAAGCACATTCTAGCAGCCACAAGCGAGTGATAGTCGACGAAGATGCCGGCGGATCTAGTCGCCAGACCGTGAAAAGCCGAAAGTCGAGAAAGAGTGTCAGTTACCTCGACTTAGTCGCAAAGGAAGAGCGACTTCGCGAACAGCGTCGGATGTGCCAGATGCGGTATCGCAAGAGGAAGCATGACTACGGGGCCAGACTTCAGCAAGAAAGTGTACAGCTGCGTGAAGAAGTGAGCGAGCTTGAGGCGCAATACCGAGCTAAAATGTCAACCGCTGGATCTGATCGCACCGTGTGGAGTTCGGCTGTTGCGTACTTTCTCCTATTTCGCGACGGAGATCAAGGCACGCAGTCTGGACCGACTCTTCCTTCCCCCGAGCTAAACACTTTGATGTCTCCGAGTGTGATCTTCAATAACGAACATGGTGTCGACTCGATGGCGAGGTACTGGCGGAGGTGCTCGCTCTGGTTTGGCGACGTCTCGCTGAAGCTCGTAAAACTCGAGAAGGGCCCCACTGGCGACTTGGAAGCGATCACCTCGACAAGTGTCACATTTACTGCACGGACTCTGCGTAATGTATTCCCACAACTGCTCAATGATGAAGGTGCGCTGGAAAAAGTCGGCTTCGCCCCCCTTGCCTACAAACTTATGGGGCAGCGCGTGGTCATGCGCGGCTGGACGAGATTTGAGTGGGACGCCTCATCGCATCTCGTGGCCCGAGTGACGAGCGAGTCTGACCTGCTGCAACCGCTGCTGCGCTTGCTCGGAAACCTCGAGGATGTGTCTCGGGTGTTCGAACAGGCTCTCATTTCTCCGGATTTCAGGTGGAAGTCGGCGGATCGTTGAGATCTAAGTAGTCTTCACTTCACCAGCTCAGCAGGTCGCCTCCATTGTGGCGAGATGTAAATGCATTAATACACACATATCGTTTGGCGCCAAGGATTCCTGCTCAGTGTTTAATCTTTCTCTACGATAAATGGGCATCAAGCACTTACTTCAAAGAAAAGTCGATAAGAGCAAAGGACTCTTTCATGATGTTCAACTACTCAGAGTATCGGTAAATGGATTGGCAAAGCCTTCCATACGAAGCGATCAGTGCTTGCCATGTTCAAGTACAATGCGTTTTGCGTCGGCAAACTTCGACGTAACGGATAGCGAGCATGGAGTACCACAGCAGCATTTAGGCAAACTACTGAGTATTATTGAAGCTCAAGGAAACATTGTTGGCCAAAAGTACAAATAGGAAACAGCTCTGCCGCCCGCTAATTTTGTCTGTGACAGGAGTTTTGCGTTCACTGCAGCATTCTTTATGTCGACAACCTCTTCATTAATCGCCGAGATTGTCTGTATCACCTCCCTCGAGGAGTCTGGATCGCTCGTGGTTTGGTGCTCGTCGCTCTTAGCATCGAGAACGCCAGTTCGGCAATCACTATTGTCGTTATGCCACTCATGTCGCTACATGAACGTCACGCATCGTCGTACAAGTACTGCATCATGCAGTGCATGGCTATCAACTCAAATCACCCTGTCGTAAGTAATTGCTATTACCGTGGTCAACCAGTGCCACGCAACCACATCATTACGAGAGCGGGCAGGACGTACGGATTCAAATATACGGAAGCAAAAGTGATCGTATGTCTTACAATCCGACGTGGTTCCACATCTGTGCACCAGATGCTGTTATCCTGCGGGCAGTCATCTCGTTTGTCGTTATGCGGCCATGGGCTGAACTGTGGTATGTATTTTGAATCTGCTCCCCACGTGTATACATACGTGGGCACCATTCGCGCGTTAACCTCAACCTAGGCCCCCGTTTTTGAGCACACCATCCTTCTCTCATCTTATCGCGAGGCGGAGGAGTCTTCTCGCATTATCGAATTATTTCCCCAAAAAGCAAGCACTTCCGACTCCCCAGAGGACGCACACGCGATGGCTCTCGTTGGGAACCTGAACGACGCGCTTATCCTGGAAGCAGCGCTCCGATTTGTGGACGATTTCGAGCTACTCCCAGCTGAGTCCACCACCACCTCCTATTGCCCTCCTCCCGATACAAACATCTGCACTCCCAGGACATCAGAGCAGTCCTCGCCGAGCCAAAATCTTCAGCCTCCCACGAGTACTCGCCCATCGGAACGAAAAAAGCGAACAAGGAAACCGAAAAAGCCTCAAAACGCCCCCAATCGTGCGCGAAAGGAACGGAACCTTGAAGTCAAGTATCTTCGCGAGCAAGTGGTGGAACTGGAACGTCAACTGAACTCCCTTCAACAATGCTCTCGACTAACCCGCGAGAGTCAAGGCGCACCAGTTTTTCCCTCCTCTTCACTGACGGAGATGCAAAAGCTGTGGAGGGATTTGGCAAGCCATCAGCAACGCCGGCGCGAGCTCACCCATCGAGAGAACATTCGTCTGAAATCCATGATGGAAGAACAACGAGGAATCTTGGCCACCTTGACCAACATATTGAAGAGACAGGTAGGGTCGCGTCGGTCTTGGAGACCCTTGAGAGATGCAGCTCGCGAACTAATTTATGCTATGCTGCATTATGGTGGTATTGTAGATGGGCGAATACTCGCAAGCTAGCACTCTGATGCGCACCGAGTACGTTGTCGACCGAATACTCGATTTCGGTGGCGATGTCAATGAGTTCCACACGCTTTTCCAACACCTCAACGCTGCGTACGATGACGTTGGCGACTTCGCCGGCCACGCTCTTGAAGCCGCCAACATAATATCCGACGAGGTTCACATGAGCAAAACTATCGATGGCAAGCACCTCGAGTTCTTCAGTGACAGCGTCTTCCCCTACAGCGCTCGGGTTACAGCTGAAGCCGCGTGGAATTATTTCAGAGGAGAGGGTAAACACTACGGCAATGGCGGGCTGTACAAGAAGGCCGCACAGGTATGTGCCAGGAGATCGAGTGTTCTGTGATGCTATACTGTACTGACACTGGTTGAATTGATAGACACTTGCGCATCCCTATACAATCGTTGAAGACTTTACCAAGGAACTGCTTTCGCACAGTTCTCGAGCTGACATCAAGGTGAAGCAAGTCATCAGGCGCTACAAGGAGTCCGATCGCGACGTGGTGCTCTTTGTAGCCGATGTTACGCCAATTCAGATCAAGCACAAGCCGATGTCGGGTTTATCGTATCACTTTCGAGGGTACGCAATTACCCAGCCACTGTCTTCCGTCCCCGGGAACGAGGCATCGTCACTACATCTCCGTTCCAACATTTCAATTAGCAATGCCACTTACTCGGCGTTCGACCCCCGCCACATGCGCTCAGTTGCGAACTTCATCACTGGGAATATCTCGGGAAATATCCGGAGCTATCGAGAGCGGATCGAGGATGCTTTGGTTGATCAGTTTTTGGTGAAGTAGAAGAAATTTTTGATGACGTAGAAGAAGCTGGTCGGACGTCACGAGCCTAGCGGTAAGAGACTTCGAGCACTGGCGAGATGCATATCTAGTAACCGAGGAGGAGCAGAGTGAAGCCACAGCGATTGAGGCATCTCGCACGATGCCCCACCCACCAGGAGATGATAGATGCACCTGGAGGGCTCGGTCTCTGTAGTCGTTATGTAGTTAGGCTAGCATACGCGGCTTGAGTGCATAAGTGACCACAGTGCCCCTCAAATAAAAAATAAAAAAAGAAGTAGAAGAAGCTCAGCTCATGAAATTGTGAATGGACTCTTTGTGGTAGCAACTACAAATATACTTAGTAATAGATTAAACTAGGTGTGTTTGCTTACTAGGTCCTTCGAATCCTGCATAAGCATTCCAAATCGAGCTCTTCTGAGCTTTGAATGGTAAACTAAACTAGTTAGCAAAAAAATGACCAAATGGCGCTTTCACGATAGACTTGGTTTTTACTTCCGTTTTTAACTTCCGTCGCGGGAAATATTCATTACGAAGTCTCCATATACCATGAAGCGCTATGGCACGATGGCTACAATATGTCCAGCATTGCTTCTTCAGCTGCTTGCGCTCCCGAGCTTGGGAATATATAATCCAGTTTTGCGATAAAATTTTGGCTCCACAGCTGCCCAACTCAACAATGGGGGGGGGGTAGACCTGAAACTCTCCTTTGTTATCTGTTTGAGTGTTGCTTTATTCAGCGCTACTTAACTTCAGTAAGCGCAGCTAAGACTTTTCGTTCTGGTCTATCACTGCACTTGCTATTCGGCGAGCCGCGGCATTGCCATGTTTCGATATTAGCGTCCAAGAGGACACTCTAACCTTGTCGACTATATTCATTGGGCCGAGGCGGGTTACAACATTTATGCCTTGATTGGGGTAAACATATTCGTTAAGGTTTTGAAGGGTAGTTTAGCTCATCACATCAGGCTTTCTCTGCAAAATGAAGTTGACTATGTTACCCCACGCTTCCCCCGAGCTGTAGAAACACAGGCTTCTTGGTTGGAAGCATCGGATTTCAATCCTTAGCTGATGCGTTTTAATCCAGAGGGTGACCTTCCACTACAGCACAAGCGATGCTATGGATACCGGAAAAATCTCTCTTTTTGAGCTCACAGATACGAATGCTTGAAATTTGTCTGTCATAGGTGGGACCGTAACTATTCACCCAAACAATGAAGAATGCATCAATTGCTAGCTAGCTGGCGAGCTAACTGGCTGCAGCTTGAGGACGAATGACCCAAAATCGACTTGATGGCAGGGGCACCTGCTCGATAGGTCCACTACCACTTACGGCTTGGGAGCTTCAGCTCATTCAATTACATATATATCATTTTAAGCGTTTAAAAATGCTCTAGTGCTGTACTAGAGCTGAAGTATCGCTGGGTATGGTGCGGGGAGTGAGCTTGTCACCGAGGAGGAGATAGTATGAATGAACTGCTTCAAGCCCACGAGGTCTAACAAACTGGCTTGAACTACGTGACTGATGCAACCACTTGCAATGCTAGGCATTTTCGTCGAAATAATCTTATGCCCGCTGCGGAGCTGCATTCCTTACGGTATACTTCGAAGTACATGCTAACTCACCATTAAGGTTCAAATGTTCGGGTTTTCAGCTTTGGTTTCTTGAAATAAGTGTCGTTCCAAATCTCGAGGCACCCGCCACAACAGCAGACTTTGAAGCAGATTATTTTAAAAGCTCGGGTCCAAGATTGCCACACATTCCGTAATGGTGGTTTGCACGAGAAAATCTGTGCAACGATGTAAGAAAAATCAATACCACAATAATGTGAACTCACCCTTGCATTATGGAACTCAAGGGCGCAAAGGCAAGAAACAAATATCAAGTTCTCAGAAATCGTAGCAACATAACGACATGAACGACAGCTACGCTATATTCATGGAGCCACCTAGCTGCAATACATGTTGAGTGAATCAGCAATAGGTGGCAATCTCAGTTTCTAGTAGTAATACTTGTGTACTCCACCAACAAGTTTGCAATTTTACTATATACTAACTAACTATAAGTACTGTTTGCAAGCCTGTTTGACTGTTAGTCCGCTATCGTAAAATTAGTGTAGCTGTATATATAATAATAATAAGGTTGAGGTGTATTGTGTTACGTTCAAGTCTTGCAACCTGAGGCACCGCTAATACCCGTCCCACCGGGCGATCGCCAGGTGGCCTTCAACACTATCCGCACTGATCAACCCCCGAGGGGGACTGCCAAGAAAAGTACGCTAGTAACAGTGCTGCGTACACATATAACTTGACAATATGCATCGTGTACTCAGCCCACCCACGTGCAGCCGTCCCACCGCGTCTTCAGGCTTTTGGAGGTCATACCGATCTTGTGGCGGCTGGACGAGGCCAGATCGTCGGAGCCGATGCTCCTCTTGATCATCTTCTTTAACTACTTCTTCTTTTTCACGGGCGAGCACCAGTTGGTGCCCACCCTCCGTTGCAGTCTCCTTCCAGGGCCTCTGGTGGGGGATTCCCTCCCCAGAAGGCCAGGACCACAAAGATCTTGGAGGCAATGCTTGAGCTCTACACGGTGGTTTCGGGAATAAAAAACTAGCTGTATAGCAAACGCTAGCGTTTTGCAAACGGTTTGTAAGTGTGTGTAAATTATACTAACATGCTGGTGGAGTTAAGCGAATCTATCCTGCAGCTTTCTCTAGGCCATGAGAACTTCTTGGGCGCCATATGAAAGCATGTTCCTTGATTAATGTATCTGTATTTGATACGGGTGGTAACCTTTTTTACAGGTCATGAACGTATTAGGTCACACGTTTTGATCACGTGACCAAATCAACTTGATCATGTGCAAAATGAATAGGAATGGTTTAGTAGGGGCTATGGTACAGTAGGGCACAAACAGCCAAACATGTTTGCAAACAGCGCTTACAGTTCGTTAGTGTGTGGTAAATTTTTCAAACATATTCGTGGAGTGCACTACGTAAAATGAACGATCACTGGCGCTTAGCTAGTTGTAGGCACAACTTGAGTTAGAACGAGATAAAGGCATCACACAAACATTCATTTTTGCAAAAAAACTCAGTGTATTGCAGAAAAGTTGGAAAGAGGCAGCAGTGTACTAAAACTTTCCCAGGCCGAGATGTCCAGTAAACAGTTAATCAACTTTCTTCTTCTAAAACTTTCCCAGGCGGGAAAATCTCTCGCACTCCTCATTTGAGAGAATGGTTCAGTCTGAGATACTGCGCCGCATACTCCTTCCAGGCCCTCCACTCCGCGCCATGCAGGGGGAGAGTAGGATAATCGTTTCTCAACATGTTGGCAACATAGATCGGATCCCACCCAGACTCTTTCCATCGAGTGATTCTCTCTCTGGCGCCAGATATTTTGTCGATTCTTTTCAAGATTCCTTGGTCGAAGCTGTTCAAAGAGGCGAGCGTTTTATCCTCGACGAGTTTCAATCGCGCCAGAACGTCATCGACCTTTAGCAGGTCTAACCCTCGCTCTTCGCGGTCTTCCGTCATCTTGATGCTGCGCAGGAATCTAGCCTTCTCCACCACGATGACAGCAGGGGATACTGTAGTCGCGACTGTGGTCTGCTCCGACGCTGATACAGCATTTCTGCAAATGAGGACGGTTTCAACAGCTGCAAAGAAGATGATAAAGCTCAGACGCATAGTGGGACTTGTAGCGTCGGTGGTGGTGTGGTGTGTGTGTGTGTGTGTGTGTGGGGAGCTCAAATAGCTAATTGCGGAGTGAGACCGATGCAGCTGGCTTCTCCGCCCCAGATCGAGGACGAAATCACTTCTGTCGCATCGCCCAACGACAACCAGATTCTGTACTAGCTCTGAGTGTTCATATTGGTATTGGTATAGTACTTGCTGTGTACCCTTCTTGTTGTCCCAGGATGATGGTGCTTCCGTTTAATTGGCCACGACAAATATTTACAGAAACGGGATAATTTCAAAGTTCCACTTCCCGATTTACGAGTGCCGGAGACATGCGCACCGACTCATCTTCTCCATCAAACGGTAAGCTTATTTTTTGGGGATATAGCCACTTACTAGTTGTAGTAGTTAACAGCCCATAGACGATATGGAAAACGCTTCACTGACTGATGAAAGTGACGACCTGTTTTAGGGTCGGAAGTTTGCTCGATTTCAATTATATCAGATTTTTGACACTCAGATTTCCATAAATTTCTATTTACAAGCTGGATCTGTTTTGTTCTTTTGCTTTATCCCCCCACAACTCATCTCATCTTTACGACTGAGCTGCCGATTGTTTTCGGTGCTAATTCTTTCTGCGATCTCAGCTGGCGGAGCAAATTGCAAGTATAAAAAATAAATAATCGCTCCCTGTTCCTACTTAGTAACCTTGTTTTCATTTATTAATAAAATATCTACTTTACTAGGAGAACACAAAACTGCTCGCAGGAACACATCTACAGGCTGGAACCCGAGGTTATCCAAACACCCGAGAGCGAGGAGAATTAAGTGACTAGGTATCGATAGGTGGACGGACACCAATGCTGTTATCCGTTGTAAGCTAGAAGAGCAAAGCGGGGTTTCTGAAATGATTTGGAAGTGATACGCACCCACCTCATCTCGGTCGTGGGCATTTGCGCCAAGGCATCACTGCGGTATGCTTGACTCAGATGTCTCAATTATGCCGGTGATATCAGCGCGAGCAACCCGGGCCTCCATCCTTGCGGCAGACGAAGAAGAAGAAGAAGCTGTTCGATTACCGAATTATCCTTGCGACAGACAGAGAAACGTTAGATTGAGCTTTTGTCAAAAGATAATAGTATTATAGCGACTATTTACTTACAAGTAGACTAGGAAACGCTGACGCAGGTTAGTTTAGCTGTCACTCGGTTCCGCGCGGTCCTGAAGCCTTCAAGCCCTCGGAGGCAGGCTACCAATTCTAGCGCTCACTCGTTCAGCCTGAACCAATACTAACCCACACCAGTTCACTCGCAACAGGAATCGTCTCGGCTCAGTTAGTGTGGCAACACTCGACCCTCAGCTTGAATCCGCGTGCTTCCCACACTGGTTGTCAACCCAGGGGCGACGACTCACTTAGCTTGCTTCGTGATATTGGTCTGTTACATGCATGAATTCACTTCATACCACTTCTTTATAAAATTACATATTTTGACCAGCATCGAACGACGTCACTGCATGCTTCATCCTTCTATAGTTTCACACACGCCCGCCTAACACTACCGACAAGCTCCAACCTTTTTGTTACTGTATATACTTACGAACGATATGCCAACGCTAGCGTTTGCTATACACCCAGTGTTTGTGCAAACACTACCCTAGGGATCGTCAGCAGGAGTGGATACGATACTCAACTCAACTCATTTTCTGATGGGATGTATAACAACTTTGCTAGATTTGCAATATAGTAGGCAGTTTCATGGGAACCCTGCAACCGGTGCTCCAGCGTTGCTGGTGTATTTAAGAAGTCATGACAACCAGTTCTACAACCCGGATACCTTGGTGCGCCAAGAGGTTACTATTGCGGCAATGGGATATATAACCTATAGTTTGTATGTAATGGAAAATTTGTAACGAAGGCACGAAAATGCAAATCAAAAACATCGAAATAGAAAGATAGGTACTCATCTCATATCTAGATGTGACGTACAGATTTGTATTAACTTCAAGTGTACTGCAACAAAATTCATCAAGACAGAAACCTCTGGAAGCTATCCCTTCTTCAGCTCGTCAGGCGAAGCCAAAGAAAGCTCAGTTCCAAAACTCCTCGATCATGAGTTTGCTACCGCGGTTTCTAATACCCCTCCTTTTCGCGATTGCCGTCGCAACCTTTAACTCTGTCGCAGCCGTCAGTATCGCCTACGATGAGGTCCTGGCGTTTCCTCAGCCCAAGCCGATCACTATATCCGAGAAGGCAGCCATCAAGTTCAAACCGAGTGTGACGATCATGGGAGGATGCCACCCGTACCCTGCTGTCAACGCTGCTGGTGAAACAAGCGCAGGACTGGAAGGCATCGAGAAGGACTGCAACGGGTCCGCGCTAGGCTCTCAAGTGTACGGCCGGGCCACTTGGTACAAGGACATGTGGGCCATTATGTACGCGTGGTATTTCCCCAACGATTCTGATTTCGAAAAGCCCAGCACTCGTCCTAAAATTTTGTCGTGGCTGTTTTCGGATCCTGAGCCTGAAAAAGTTCTTCCGCACAAATGGACTGCCGCAATTGTATGGCTTGACAACCCTGCTGTTGAGAAACCCAAGATACTCGCTGTATCGGCTATAGGAGTTAGCGGTACGTATGTTATTACGAAGAATGGTCCACCAATTTGCGGCTACAGAGGCCACCGCCGGTCTCGTTATTCGTGCGCCCCACCCTTTGTCGAGCATATCAATGATACGAGCCCGATGCTCAAATACTGGCCCGGTACCGGTGCTAGTGGGGTGGAATTGACTACGGAGAGAGGTAACGGCGAATTCCAGGACCTTATTATGTGGGAACAATTGACTCAAGAGGCACGTACGGGCTTGAGTACGTCAGGGTTTGCACCACCTTTCGTCGATGAAGCGTTCAAGCCAAACCTTGAGTCGTCTCGTCCGTTCTTTTAGCTTTTACTACGACCGAAAGAGCTGGATGGCACTTTTAGGATGAGGGGTCCTCCATCGATTGATCGTACGAACGTCAAGGCCAACGACTACGTGTTCAAATACAGTCGTTAAGTTTTCCGGAGTGACCAGTAGTTCTTCCACAGTTTTCAACTAAAAAACATGCTGAGATACGTAGTAGCGCATGAACTACTACTGTGCACCGCGATACGTCGTGACAATGCCAAACAAAAACTTTAGAAAAAAGGTTATATTGCATCCGTTTAACCTAATTCACAGTCAATTTAATGCAAAAAGGTTATATTGCATCCGTTTAACCTAATTCACAGTCAATTTAATGCAGAACATTAAATTCTGCATTTTTTCATAGCCTCATTCTGCGGAAGCAGAATGAGGCTCCATTTTGAGTCGAAATCCCAAGTATATATATTTGTGCACTGGTACAGCGTTAGATTCAAATGCTACAGCTTACTTTCATGCAACCTGAGCAAAGGTCGGCCCTGAGTGTCAAATGGTTCGACACTTTCGTCTAGAATCGTTACAGTAAAGAAAACGTTGAAGATACATCGACACCGACAAGTGGCGCAAGTGGAGAGCCGTACAGAGTGTTAAGCATTTTTTTTTAACATGAGGCCAGATCGTGCGATTATATTGCCCGCGTCCACAGTAGCTGCTACCACCTATTTCACATATATCTTGCGAATTTTGTCAATCTTCCACCAGCGTCGTCAATCAGGGCCACCTTCTTCCCACCCACTCTACCTTTCAGCTTTTGCAAAAACTTCGAGGCGGTCTACGTTGAAGAGGATATTCGATTACCGTTTTAGAGGCCTTTCCAACTT
>JAHWLF010000432.1:0-14366 GCA_024679295.1 Phytophthora parvispora
CTGCTATGGCAGTAACTCTGCGTAGTAGCAGCTCTGTGGAGCCTACTACCTCACAGTTTACTGTCGAGGAAAAGCTAGGCTTCGTCTCCGAGCTGACTAGTCAGGATCTGTAGGCGGGACTTACAAAAGAAAAACCCGACTCTCTTTGGATTAGGCATCTGGTAGTACCCCACCCTCTAATAGTGCCCCCCCACGCAAGGGGGGTGGCGTACTAACTTAGTACCCCAGGGGCACAATTAGGGGTTTACAGTACTTCTATATCAAACCGATGAGACAAAAACTGCTGAAATGAAATAGACTATGGTAACTAACACGCTTTACGCTACGCAGAAGGCAGTGTCAGCAGTCATTAAGAACACGCGACCGTGTACTGTGCTACCCGCTCATCAACTGTGCGGAGCCCAAATCGATCAAGTAACGTTCATACCCACCACAGAATTTGGCAGTAGGTATTAGCTTTTTTTCTGCATAAAATGGAGGACACGATCCAACAAGTTATTTCAGTATGTTCCTTTCAGGTATTGTTCCAATTATTGGAGTGTGCTTAGCCCTGACTGTCGGTCATTGATTGTCCGTAGACGGTAGTGTACTTCGCGAACCTATTTACAAAATAACAGACTGTAAGTGCTGTTTGCAAATGTGCTTGCTACTCTTCTTCAATCCAGCTAATAATTCGTTGTTCAAGGTCGCTTTAAACGTTATAATGAAAAATGCATAATACCAAAAACCTGGATCTCCATTATTAAAAAAAAATGAAATAGACAATGTTTAAGTACCATAGATTATTCTAACCCCATCGACAAGCTTTTTACTAGCTTTAGGATAAATTCGTCCAAACCGTTTGCTTACACCTACGTTTGGTATGCAGCTAATGCTTGCACAGTGGTGGTGGGCAGGTATGGACAATTGCGAGATTCAGCATGTATAACTTCAAAATATGTGTTTGTTTTCGTTGGTTTTCAGTGATAGCACAGAGGTTTTTGGATCCGATAGAATGTAATCAAAATACTTCAGTATTGGAGTTCATCAGCCGATATAGGAAACCTCTTCGATGTACTTTATCAGCCGTTGCGTTCACTGGCAATACCATCGATGCCAATTGTGGGGAAGATACTGCAAAGTAGGCATAGGATGATCCCTCTGAGTAAGCGTCACGAACTCTTTTTCCTATATCACCTAAGCTTATTTCGTGTTACAAAATCCCAAGATTTAGGCGGTTGATTCACTGCGTTTTGAATCATGCTTATTTTACTGTGGTGCTGGCCTGGAACCATTAAATTCTACTAACCAACGAGTGGTTTTGGGGCTGGAGGTTGATGTCAGCGGCAACTTTGTGACAGTTTGTCCTCAAAGTATACCGTTTTCTACAGGCCAGACGCCAGATGCATCTAAAACAAAAGTATAGTCTTCACTAGGAAGGGCAAAGATTTTGGGTATTTCATATAACTTTATTGATTGCGTAGTGCAAACTTCGAGCTGCGACCCCCCCCCCTCCTCTGACACACACACCAACCACGCCGGTTCCAACACTTAACAGCTTTTCTTTTTTAAACTAATAGTTCGAAGTATTTTGTTGGGAATTTGGTTGTTATAGCACAAATCTGGCGATAACTTGAGCCGAACGACCGACTAGCCCGCTGCTCTATAGTGCTTTTTTCAGATCTGGAACGTAGACGGCAAATATTTTTGGGGAAGGTCTTCATGGTTTACTAAGTAGTGTTAAAACCGAAATACATTTCCTCTTGAATCATCCGGCACAGTTGACCATCTTTCTTGTTTTGGGAAACTGAGAGTGTCGTACATTCTGCAGCGCACTTTGCGGTGCCATCTCCAGTGATTCCCAGCACATGGAATTCCAAGGTATATGTATAATATACGTTCACAGATTGCATAGGGGTAGCCTGGAATTCCTCCCTATCAAGCCATGTGGATCGCATTCAGGTGCAAATATGAGTAACTACATTCTAATTTTTTTGCTGCTCACATACCATCGTTTAGTATTATATACTTAAAAGTATCGAACCACAATTGTGCCCATTGCGATACAGTGTTGGCCTGCCCCACTCCTCCGTTGACACAATTGTCAATGTCGACAACTGGTAAGCCTTCGAGTTACCTCCAGATGGGGTCACTTTCGTGCTCGAAGTGCGGTGAGATCCCAGGGATCCAAGTGAAGCGTCGTCATCACAAAGCCCCGCTCCCCTTCTCTGGCGAGCTCTCGTTAAGTGATGCATACCCTCGAGTACAGCAAGCCTGCGCATATCGAGCCGACAAGTCCTAGGGAAACAACCCCAAGTCAGTCGCGCATATCGCTGCACGAAGTCCCTCTACCGCGCCGAGTTGAACCTAAACGCCTTGGGTTCAGTATGCCCGTCCCGATTGGGTTCACCCCTCCAAGTCCCTGCATGACGCTCGCACTCTTCAATCTGCCATGGGGAAGGACCACACTACCCAGCCACCGCCCAAGACATCTCGCTTCCGGGCGTTCACGACGGCGCTGGGCTTCAAGCCGGCGATGGCCCGGTCCTCGTCCGACCAGTCATCAGCCGCGAGCTTGCAACACCAACGACCCGCCAGCACGTCAGCTTTACGCCCGCTCTACGGCAACTTCACGCTCTACCTGCGCGTGCACTCGGCACGGGGCTTGGCGGCCGTGGCCCAGAGCTCCTACTGCAAGCTTTACCTAGGGGACTCGCCAATCGTAGGCGGCTTTGGCCAGGGCAAGTCGATCGTGGGGGGCCACGACAACACTAGGGGCAGCAGCCACCAGACCTTTCATACTAAGGTGCAGTCAAGCGCCGCCAGAGACTGCCCCGAGTGGAACGAGAAGTTCCAGTTAAATGTGCGCGACCCCAACGCGGAGGTGCTGACGATCCGCGTCAAGAACCACGTTCTGATATACAGTCCGGCGATCGGCGCCTGCGTCGTCCACTTGCGGCAACTTCAACTTGGGGCCACTGTGGACGAGTGGTTCCCCCTGTACAAGCACGACAAGGCCAGTGGGGAAATCCGCCTGCAGATCTGTCTGCAGGAGAACGCTCCTATTCCAGAGCCGAAGCGACGGTACTCTCAGCCGAGTGAGGAGACGATCCAGAGACTGATGCAACAGCATCGCGAGTTGGAGGAGGCCCAACGAAGGGAGTTGGAGCGGGAGCAACAAGAAAGATGGAGGCAGATGGAGGCGGACGCAGTGAAACGAGTGGGGCTGGAAGAGCAGATGGAACGGGAAGAGAAGTGGAGACTGCAGTGTGAGAAGGTGAAGGAGAAGGAGGAAAAAGAGCAACGGCAACAACAGCAGCAACATTTTCAAGCGGAAGATTCGGATTCGGATCTGCCGGCAAGTTTCAAGAACCGAGGGGTTAAGAAGGAGGAGGTTGCTGCAGCGCAGATGATGAACGATTTAAATCTGCGGAGTGATGTGGAGAAGAAAGATGATCTGGAGACGAAGTTTGGGGTTCCGAGTGGGTACACCATTTACGGGGTGGACTCGGGCAATGGGCCTGGACGCGAGCTGACGAGTTTCGGGACGATCCGATTGTCGGTGGAAGATTTGGATAAAGTTGTGCAGAACGCGCTACCCTCCTCGGACTCATCCGATTCGACCGAGTCGGAACGGGAAAGCCATCGTCGTCGTCGAAGAGACCGCGAGGAGAGAAAGAAGCGTCGCGAGCACAAGGCTAAAAAACACTCCAAGCGACGAATGTACAGCGATGAGGATTCTTATGCAAGCCTGGCATCTTATCGCAAGAAATCATCAAAAGGATCGATGCCGGAGGAGAGAGTGATCAAGAAAAAGTCAACGCAGAGCTCAGTTTCTTCCAGAAGTGAGCAAAGCAACCAAACCCAGGCCAACGCAAACGAGGATATCCCGGTCACTATGACATTCCCTTCAAGCGACCCGGAAAATTTGTCTTCTACATCTTCAGAAGAAGAGCGTCGCCGTCGCCGACGTCGTCGAGCTGGAAAGGCCAAGAGGCGAGAGAAGGAGAGGAAGCGCCGGTCCAAGCGAAAGCATGCAAAGTCTAGACGAAACTACGAGAGTAGTTATTCGTCGTCGTCGGTATTCTCCTCCTCGTCCTCTTATCTTTCGTCGTCATTGTCATCGTCAGAGGAGGAACGTCTTCGGCGCAAGCTGAAGAAGAGCAAGTCGAAAAAGGCCAAGGCCCGAGCTAAGCTGAATGAAAGTGGAGACTCGCGCGCTTCGACACGTACGTCAGGTATGGAGTATCGGCACAAGCTTAGTTACGATGACGATTCGCAAGGCATTGATTCCATCTCTTCTTCTCCCTATGTGGCGCAGCACTGGGGTCCGGAGCAAGCTGATCTCGTGCAAATTGGTCCGGCTCAACCAATGCGAACTGCTAAAAGCAGTATGGAGGGCAAAGGCAGGGATGCAGCGTATGTCGGTAGCAATGCCTATGGACCCGATGGCGTCGGGTTCGATGAACCAGATCAGATCCTCACACCTCGCCAAGCTACGAAGGAGCAGGCTAACGGAGAGCTGATGCATTCCTTTTGCTTTTAACGGTATAAATGGAGTACTCATGCACCTGTTGTTCCTAAGGCTACAGGGGATTAATGTCTTCAGTGTGGCACGAGAGTTCGTCGCCATGAACGCGTTCGGCATCGTTGGTGTTGAGATAGTGTACAGAAGTACGCGTCGACATTCCAAGCCGGATGACAAGCCGCGAAGATGACGACACATCCAGTCAATCACGCCATCTTCGACTGCCTTCGTCTGCTTTGTACGAAGTGCCCAACTTGCGCGGTGAATCTGGGTTGAACGTCGACGAAGTGCAGTCAGACGAATCCTCATCAGGACAGTCGCGCCTAGGTTCATTGGCTTGTTGTTGGGTATACTTCTCAAACTCACCAACTTTTGTGCAAACTTCAGAAACCCTCATGGACTTAGAGAAGATATCCCTTCGTGACCCATGCGCCGGAGGAACAACCATCGGCACAGATACAGGTATTGGGCTGCTTTTGCTGGATTCACAACGCCTCCCGCGGACGTAGTCGTAGAATATACGATCAGATCCTGAGAGCTGGCCGTACAGATCGTCGTCCAGTTGACATCTCTCAATCTCACGTGAGTGCGAGCGAGCTGAAGTCGTCGGTTCACCAAGCTTGCGCTGATATCGGCTACTGTCATGCTTGTGCAAGTACGACGAACCCTGACTGCTGCAGCTAGATTGTTCAGAATGCAGGAGCTCCTCGTCGATTCGAACTTGGTCGACATCGTAAATGAGTGCACCGCCGAATGTATCCGTCTGGTTGTCAATTGTATAGGCTTTCCTACGGCCTTCTCCATTATTGTCACGGTCTTCTTCAATAGCAGTTCTTTTTGTCTCTGTTTGTTCACGCTCTCGTTTCTCTCTCGAAAGGCGTCGGTAAACATTCTCCACCAATTTTGCCCGATCGGATTGGATCTGTTGAGCTGTTGCAGGCAAGTGAAGCTGGTTTTGAGGATACACCTGGCGAGGTGAAATAGCAGGCTGTTCAATCGTCTCCAGCAGCATTTGAATTCGAATACGACCTGTTTGGCGTTGGTCCTTGCGTAGTCCATATCAGCAAGTCACAAGTCCGGCACCGATAAGCGTCTTCAGACTGATCACACAAAATCCGGCAATGGGGCAGCACAGCAACTGCCGATTCTTAACGAGAATCGACAGCACGTCCACTCGAGGGTCGTTGATACGGATCTCGAACTTCGCATTCCAGACTGGTTGATTGTTGGACACGTGAACTGTGGTGGTCTTGAAGGACTGGCATTTCTTGATGGAAAAGGCAGAGAACATAGTGTTCGCCACCATTGGCTTATCGGAGACGAACGTCTTGCAGTAGGCGTAGCGCGATTTGATCTGTAGATCTTTTGCCGAGCGGATGCACAGGTACAACGTGCTGAACGGTGGAGACGCCATGGATGAACCACAACAGTCACGCCTTTGCTTTTATGTCGCTTGAGCCCTTCGAGGCATCTAGTCGAATGGAGGCTACAAGTGTACTAAGTCGTCCAGAAATGTAGCAATACGCCGCACAAGCTCCTATGCAGCGCGTGTTTGCGATTAACGCAGCATACTTGACTGCAACTGACACCTTGCTGCGTTACCACACAACGCATCTCAAAGCGATACTGCTCAGAGCGGAAATACACCCATGGGTGCTGGTATAGGGCCGTGTGCAGCATAAATCGTGGAAGTCGAAGGCGGCGCTCATGTGCGCTATGCTGGTAATAACGCTGTACGCTAAATAGAAACTTCAAAACGTGTTTTCACTTGACGAGCACTCATTGAAACCACGATGTGCATATACCAGAAACCTTGCTCACGACTTCAGCATTAATAAAACTTTGTGAAAGCCGTTCGAACTATCTATCTCTTGGCTGTCATCATATAAAGTGGTCTTGTTTCTCAAGGGAAATATCGACCCTCTATAAGCACTGCGTGAACCGGTGTCTGCCGCCCTTGTGTTTGTATCGCCTCTTGGGGTAGCAATCTCCACACAAATCATAGTCGAAGCAGTCGCTGCAGGCACATCACCCAGTTAGAACATCAGCTCAACAAGCGCTTGTCGCAAACAAATCTGGAGAGAACTTACTTGCAGCGGTAGTGGACAGTCTTGCAGCCCGTGCCAGGCTCCGCATCCGGGTCAATCCGCTCTTCGCAACGGTTGCTGTAAAAAAATAGAAGGCATTAGCGCGAGATAAATCAAACCAAAAACAAAAACTAATCGTACCAGACAATTTCGTCGCCAAGCTCAACCTCCTCCTCCTGTTCTTCTTCTTCCCCCTCGACTTCGTCGTCGTCGTCGTTCATACCAGCGGCGAGCTTGTTCTTGCACTGGCACTCGCCAAAACAATAGACTCGCTTGCCAGTGGAATCCTGGTGCGAAATAACTTGGCTGGAATGCACAAGAGGTTTGCTCTTCGCAGCTTCAATCGCCTGCGGATCCAATTTCCAGCCAGCTTGAGCGCAAATGTACCGGATGATGTCATCGCAATCCCCCAGGAGCGACATATCGAACTCTTCCTCATCCGACGCTGAGTCCTCGTCGGTCTTATTACTACTTACACGGCTCATTTTTCCACCAGCCGAGATTTTTTTCGATTTCAACTTTTTTTTCTTCAGTGCAGTCTTGTTGATCACCACCTGCGGGATGTGGGCGGGCAGATACCCCGGAATCTCCATCACTGGCGCAACCTTGAGCGACGTTCCCATAACGAGAAGCAGATCTGCCTTCAAGCGGTCCTTCGTAATGGTCGTGCTCACTTTATCGTCCAGAATTTCTCCGAAAAACGTAATTTCAGGCTTCAGCACGCCCCGACAGTTGGGCTCCGAGCACGAAGGGATGATGCCTGCCTGAATTACAGGCATCAAGGTGCTCGTCGGCACGCGCTTCCTGCAGCGCATACAAGACGAGTACGCAAAACTGCCGTGGCAGGGGATACTCCTCGTGACTCCAGCCGCTTCTTCCAACCCATCAATATTTTGCGTGTACACACGCAGCAGCTTTTTCTTGTCCTGCAACAGCTTCAAGAACCAATGCGTCGGCGACGGCTTAGGCGAGTTGGAGAAGGCGTTGCGCACCACCTCGAAAAATGGTGCCGGGTCGTCCCGGAAGTAGTCAATTTGGAACAGACACTCGGGTTCCGGCAGCACAACGTCCATGTTGCGCGCCATGGCGTAGATTCCGTCTTTGGAGCGGAAGTCCGGGATGCCGCAGGAAACACTGATGCCCGCTCCGGCAATGACGACGATTTTCTTGGCCTTCTTGAGCACCTTGACGAAGTCGGCGATGGAGTCCAGCGTCTTGCGAGGGAGAGCACTCAACGAGTCCACCTTGGCTTCCTGGAGACACTCGTAGCAACTTGTGTTGCCCAGGATGGACGCCGACTGGAACGGCTTGCCGCAGGCTGCGTGGTACCTGTCATGCATACATGCACACATACCCGAATGGGTAGAAATCCACAAAATATAATAATTATCTTTGAGTGCCCTTGTGGTGTTGGGAAATGTTGGCACAGTTCTAAATAAGACCGACGTACAGTCGGGAACAGCTGTCACATTGCAGCATGGTGTTTCTGTAGGTCCTGGGCGGGCGGTGGCAGATAAAGCACTCGGTCGACTGTTTGCGGCGCTTCTTCTTGTAGTGCGAGCCGTAACTTTCGTCCGCCGAGTCGTCCTCCTCCTCGGTGGAATACTCGGGGATCTGTTGGCCCGAGGACAGCACGGCGTAGTCCACGTCCGTTCGTTTGGCCTTGCGGGCGGGTCGCTGCGATAGCGCCATCATTATCCGCTCGGAACTTTACGAAGCACAAGTCGCACGATGGAGGCGAATCTGGGAGTGAGGTACAGAGGGGGGTACGCCGTTTTTATTGTTAGGTTTTTCTTAGTTTTCAGCCTGGGAACTTCCGCTAAGTACGATTACGACTCCCAGCGCGGGTGGGTAAAGGGCGAGGCAAGCGCTGCAGACCACCGGTTGGGATGGGGAAAGAACTGTAAAGCCGACGCCCGAAAACCTGTTGCACGATAATGCCTACAAGCCGTGGATCCATCTTAGAGTCATGATGTACTCAGAAGTGGAAAAAATTGCAGAAAAATACACAACGCGCGTTCTCGAATTATGCGTTTCTCGAGAACCGGGGTAAGCGCACTGGCGTCCTTGGCGTCGAGGACGTTGCCCGGCGAGCAACCGTCCGCTCGTTTCGACCTTTTGGTGGCATGCTCGTGCTCATCCAAAAAATCAGGTGGCAGAGGAGAGGTCATCACCAATAATAAAACGAATCGAAGAAGCTTCGCTCGGGGCTGTCCTTCTCGTTCATGGACTTGTGAAGATTGACGTGGGTGTATCTCTTCGAGGCTTACGATGTGTAGATTGGGTGAAGCAAGCGTTTGCGCTCTCGCTTGCCACGTGCAGTAATGTCGTCAGTTGCAACGTACTCCGGGGCTGTATGGATGTCGACTTTGCGCAGTTGAGTATGGGAGGATACTTGTATCAAGTTCCAGGTAACAGTTGCATACAAATGCGAGAAAAGGTTGAACCAGCGGTGCATCGTTTCACACGAGGTATGGTTTCTAGGAACCATATTTACAGTGATACAATTTACCTTTCTATTACCTAAAACAACTTATAACCGATAATATTGTATTTACAACAAGCTGAAATTTGGTTTGAAAAACTCTTGAAATATAATAGTCGCGTTTCATCTATGCAATTTGAATTAAGAAATGCGGCGTTCCCCGCTGTGCGGATATGGAAACGATGGGCACTGCTCGTGCACTGGCTAGCTTCCAACGGTGCCCTCACTGCGCTGCGCGTACCTATTTGCGCGACTTCGCTGACAGCCTACGTCAAGCGAAGCAAGTTACATGCCGCTCGCACCAACAGTGACGGAGCCGGCATTTGCCGAGAAATTTGCATCGACGAGCATAGCCCGAGCGCGAGTCAAACCCTCAGTCTGTCTGAGATGGTCAGTGATGATCGATGGCGGCAAGCAGCTCCAATCCGGCGATAACCGGCTGGTCACTCAATCATGCCGGTATTCGAAAAGAAGCTATCCGTGGTCACTCGTTGGCTTGGTGCCACAACCTACACCCGCCAGCAAAGGCCCAAGCAGGGCAACCATTGCGGTCCTGTGTACTGCAAAGATGTGTCGCATGCGTCAACACATCAAAAGTATTCGAGCTGATCACTAAGTTGCCCGCTGCGGGGGGTATGGCATGGGGAATGACTTGAAAAACAATTGAATTAAAGGACCCAATGTTACTCCACACAACAAGAACTATATGCATCTCTAACCAAAAGTAGAAGATGGCCACCCGGGTCTCTGCATCAGCACATGTAACAATCATGGCGTTCTGGCTTCTGCACAATAGATATCAAAAATTCGGTATGTGGACTGAATGCCGCCTGATGTGCAATACAGTACTACACAGACGCGAGGACATCGCTCTTCTCATGCAGTATGAACGCGTACCTCGCTTCTTCCAGGCTCGCGCACCGAGTACATGTATTGCAGTAAATCAAGTTTCTACCCGATGGGCCATTGTCGTATCCTGTGGATTTGCATTGTTAGTCAACCACGCCCACAACACTGATTGTGCGCCAAGGTAGACAATATGAACATGAGTTAGATAGCTTGCAACAGGCTTTCGGAATGGATGTCGCGGATAAAATACTAGCATCAGCAGCACATTCTAAAAGTCTGCCGGGGAATGTTCGTGGAGGAGACATGAGCGAAGCGTCAGGTATCCCAAAACGTCAGTGCTGAGTGACTGCAACCCACAATTCGCTATTGTGGCGAAACATGGTGCTCCTGAAAAAGGTGCTGACCGCTGCTTACCGCTTCATGCTCACATGGTGGTGGTCTGGTGAACTTGCACATCGTAGATCGCTCGTCTAGCAAGATCTTATGAGCGGCAATGAGGTGTCTCAGGCCTAACAAATTCAGATGGCGTAACAACAAGAGCACCGATCCACCTACACCTTCAGCTCGGCCTCCAGCGTCGGTATGGAGTCAAAAGCAACAACAAAGCTGAGCGAGGCATGGCTCCTTCTGGTCCGTGAAGCCAAGAGGAACCCACCAAAATCACTCGACATGTACACATCTGGACGGAACAAAACTCATGGCGGCACTTTTCCGCGTACGCAATGCCATGCCAAGGGGCATAGGATATCATACGCGCTCGCAAGGCTGCCAAGATACTGTGCAAGCATCAACGACAACCAGCCGATCGAGATAGACACGCTACTCCCCGCCGCTGCCGACCGCCCAAATGAGCTCTTCCTGAAGAACCTCAGTTTCCGATTTTCGCTGTGGCGGATACCCAGGTCCCCTCGCCCAACTCTTTGCTCAAGTGCTACAATGGTCCGCTCCATCCCTGCTGCCTTGAGTCTGCTGCTGCTCGCGACCATTCCAGTCGAGAGCGCAACGGAGCGTTTTCTCCAGTCCGCGCAAGGCAACTGCGCTCGCCGCATTTGCACTGCGACTGGCGGAGCCTCCACCTCCGAGGACTGCAACACGCTGTGCAACCGCGTGGGTGATGGCAACAGCATGTCCGAGTGTGGTCAAAGCTGCTCCTGTACCACGGACACCTCAGTTTCTGCGCAATTGTGCTCGACGAGCTGCCAGTACACGCTGAGCGACTGCTCCAGCGGCCAAATGTGCAGTGGTGAGACCATGGTATGCCCGGGATCGTCCACCACCGGCTCAGCTTTGACGTCGAGCACGAGCTCAGCCGCGGGCATTGCGTCGACTGCAGCGTCGGGGTCAACTACTGGTTCAAGTACAACCGCGGGATCGACTGATGGTACCACCTCGGGGTCCTCCAACGGCGTGACGACGGTCTCGAACACCACCAACTCGAGCTCATCGACCAATGGAGCTGATGCGTCATCGTCTTCCGCTCTAGCAGGCAGCTTGTCGACGACGACCACCCCAACTGACAGTTCATTGTCGGGCTCGTCGAATTCTTTGGCGGATGTTGGCGATTCATCACTTGCCGGGTCTACCGCTTCGTCGCTGCGGTCCGACTCCTCGTCGTCTTCGACCAAGGGATCGACTACGAGCGCAGCGGTGTCGACTGTGCTGCCTGGCGCAGCGACAACGGTGGCGATTGCTAGCACGTTTGTTTTTGCTTTGTTCTAGGTGGAGAACGTTTGATTCTTTTAAAAACAGGATTGTTGATATTGTTCAGCGTTCTTACCTTACTCGATAAGTATGTTGCCGCTAAAACACTAGAGAGAGATCATGAAACAACTACGCGAGAACATCCTTGGCGTTTGCGCACGCTTCCTGCAAGTCAGTGCAGACTAATCCTGGTAACTTGCACAATGCGGTGCAAATCTCTGTAATTTTGCTCTCGATAAGGCCGTACATACGCGCTTTACACTTAGGGAGCATAGCTAAATTTTAGCGATATTGGTTGATAATATATCATGTGCAGTAGCAATGACTACCAAAGGCTGCAAGCTCGCTAGCTCACAACTCGCTGGGATTCAATACGATATCATGTCGGGACTGGTACATGTATTTAATATCACCGGGGGTCATTTAGTTTCCGTTGTGGACGACAAGACATCCGAGTGGATGGTTATCCACATACGACGACGCCGCAGGATTCGTGATGCGCGCTGCTTCGCTTGCCGTCAGCTTTTGATGCGTTCCGCGTGGTTTACGGTTCTCGTTCACAATTTTCCTTCTGTCGCGTGCTGGCGTTTGGGTTTCGAGCTGAAGATTTCGTAGAGTTTGCATCGAGCGTGACTGTGAGTTGGAGGACAGTATCGGTGCTGACTCATGAGCATGCTTCCCAGACGCTCGATTAAAGCGCGGGACGTGCACTAACTTACTGTAAGCAGGTAAAGGTCGTAGAGTGTGATCCCTAGACGGGAATTGCTGCATTGTGAATTTGTTGTGTCAACTCGTGTCGGTGGTCGTCTGGCCGAAGCCGAGCCAGCTTCGTGATCACCACTTTGTCAAGACATAAATCCATCAATGCAATCGGCGCACCTAAGTTAGCCTAGTGCATTCTATCCACCAGAAACGGAATATGAGGAAAGCATGGTTATCTTCACTCGAGTTGCGCTTGCGTGGCAGCGCTATAATGCTATTATTTGGAGCTCGTTGCGCTCCTCAGAGGGAAAACAAGCGTTCGTCGGGCTTGCGAGTGCCCCCTGGCGTGCGCTGCACCTCCGGGTCGTGCTTTTGATACGCGCTAGCAGGTGTCAAGTCAGCAGGGTCGATGTCGCTCTTGGTCCCCATCGGCGCCAAATTTTCTCGGTAGTCGTCGTCCTGGTTCCTCGGGTATTCCTCCTCGTGCTTCTTTTGGTTCAAGTTGTCGAGGTGCTCGGCCTCCTCTTGTTTTTTCTTGCGGCTCTGAAGGAAGGCGCGCACGGACATGATAATGGAGCATACCGTCGCCAAAGCGCCACCGATAGTCACCAGCCACTTCCAAGTAGGCCACCGATCGCACTCGGGCGGGTTGGTCCAGTCCGACACGCACACGCAGGTCTGTACGCCGTCCACCGTTTGCACGCTAGCTCGCTGCGCGTTGCAAGTGTCCACCGTCTCGTCCGCTGTACCTGAGCCAGTCTTGGTTGCACCTGAACTACCGGAACCCCCAGAACTCGACGCCGTCGGAACCTTCACGTCGTTGGCGTCGCAGGTGGTGGCGCTCGAGTCACCGGCCTCGACAGTCACATTGTACTCCTGAGACGCCTCGCGACAGGAGTCACTGCCCCACCCTCGGAAGTAGATAGTACCTGCCGCCTTGGCACAGATGAGGAAGGTGCTGGACTTCTCGGTAGCCGCAGAGTCCGAGATCTTGGGGGTTTGCGTCTTCTTCTGCCCGCTCTTGAGCGAGATGTAGGTCACATTGACCACGTTACTCCAGGTGAAGGAGATGTAGGTGCCCGCCTTGACCACCGCCGTCACGCCGTCCGATCCGTACGAGACCGTGTCCCCATATTGCGGGTCGCCAATGTCGCCGCAGTCGAAGCAGCACACACCTCCCGACACGCCCGTGCACTGACTGAAGACAACGGGGTCGTAGTTGTAGGGAACCGAGGACGTTTTGCCAATGCAGGAGCTGCAGCATTCCGACGACGTGCTGGCGGCGAGTGCCTCATAGTTGGCCCGGGTTGCGTCGAACGCCACGGCCAGCAAGACCAGCCACAGGACCGTTTGGTACAGCATTAGCTGTGGAGTATCAAGGAACTCTTCAAATGACTCACAGCTGGCCGCGCATGCGCACGGAGTGGCCTCGTGCGCGAGAGCACGAATTTGCCACTGCGAAACCACTACAACGGCATAAAAAGAGGCGGCACTGTCGTAAGGTCGATTTTGGGGCCGGTTGGGGGGTTTGGAGCGCTGATGGCGACTATCTCGAGCCTTTCCGTCTCCACGGCGACAAGAAAACCTGCAACCCCTTATCGTACAACACACAGCTCCCTCGATGCATTATGAATCGTGATGATAAACGTGCTTCTTGTCAACATTATTTGGTCAATACTTGTCGTCACTCTCAAGGCTTCGGGGTCAAAAAGAGCTGGTGGGGTATATTGCACATAGGGGTCATGGTCATCCTGGTGGGTGCTCTGCTCTGCCTGCCATCTCGTCGTACGCTAAGCAACTCCACCGCAGCGGCGACAGCAGGAGACACACACATCGAATTTTGGGGTGGGCGGAAGCTAACTAGTTGGCTTTCGGGTGCGCAGGTCCTGGCCGCGCTATAACGTTATCTGTCTTGGGTCACTGGGGGTTCTAGAGACCCTCCTCACAGCGTGAACTCGCGGTCGTCGGCCTTCCGCGCGCCGCCGGGGGCGCGGTCCGCCTCGGGGTCGTACTTGAAGGCGGCGTTGCTGTGGTA
>JAHWLF010000433.1:0-14356 GCA_024679295.1 Phytophthora parvispora
AGGACGACGACAAGGACGACGCGCTGGACCCCGAGAAGCGGCTGGCGAAGCTGCACGCCCGCCTGCTCAAGGACAAGCTGGACAACCGCGTGTACAACGTCATGCTTGGCCAGATCCGCGAGCAGGACCCGGCGCTCTACGGCGCCATCCTGTGCCACCCGCTGGTCACGGGCGTGGATCCGAAGAAGGACAAGAAGAAGAAGAAGAAGCGGAAGGACAGGGAGCGCAAGGAGAAGCAGCCCTCGCAGACCGGCGTCGGAGCGGGCATGCTCACGCCCGACTTGACGGCGGAGCCGCTGTCGGACGAAGACATGAAGACCAACATCAGTCGCTTTGTGGCAAAAAGCATTGCAGAAGGATCGCTGCAGGGGCTCATGCTCGCGGCGAAGCTCGTGCTGTCGTTCCTGGACCATCAGAATAAGGCGAATGATGCCGTGCCGCCCACATTCCCATTGGCCTCGCATCTGCGAGTGTTGCGGGGAGAGAAAGCGCCGGAATACAAGGCGAAGAAAGCATCGACCACGGCAGCGTCGGCGACGAAGGAAGTCACGACACCTACGAAAGCGGATCAGGCCATGGCAGATACTACGCTTGACAGCGCGGAAGGAAATTTCGAGTCGGACTTACAAAGCGTTGTTCTTGAAGCTGCAGCTTCCGCTGAAATGGATTTGGACTCGGACAGTGGATCGATCGCCAAGCTCCGCGCCAGATTGAGTCGGTTTGGCGACGATGGAGATGAAGGTGACGATGATGATGATGATGACGATGAGCGCGGAGAAGGCGAGGACAGCCTGGGAGGAGAAGGCGTGGATGAAGATGCGCTGATGGCGCGTGCAATCGCCTTATCGCTTTCTCCTGAGGTGAACTTGCGGGATCAAAACGCATCAACGGATGCCCCATCAACCCCCAAGAGCGAGGGCACACCGGATGGAGATGCTTCAGGCGAAAATGAACACCCCGTTGTGAAAACTCGCCCGCCAAAGTTTTCGGCTGAGGAACTGCAAGAGCTAGGCCCGTTTACTCTTCCAGGTGATTATATTGCTGATGTCGATGGAGCTACCGTTGTGATGGCACTAATAATCCAGATGACAAAGGTATGCATGGAGTACCTGAAGTCTTGCCAGGAAGGCATCCTCCCCAACAAATCACCTGTTCAGCCGCATCCGCTGACGTTCATGCTCCTGAATTCTTTGTTAAGGGATCTGCACACGACAGTCGCTCCTCATTCTCGGTGGGCTGGAAACCCTAACTGGGTAGCTAAGTGGCGTTTGTTTTCATCATGTTCGATGCTTTCGTTGTTCCGAATCCTGGAAGTACATTTCTTCCACGTTGAAGTGATGGGTATTGCACCAGCTTCGGTTGGTCTTGGTCAGATTCCCAAGTTAAATCCCCAGCGCGATGAAGGTGCTGCTGAAGGTGGCGGCAACCCGCTGTTGGAGAGCTTGAAGAGCTTAGTCTTGAATTACATCTCTGTCGAGAGCCCCCAACTTGATCCCGAGCAGGATATCATTGGCTCAATCATATTTTCAACTCCATCTTCATGCTCCCCAGTCGACGTACAAAATACCGCTGCATATTATTGCGCTCGTATTCGTGAGCAAGCAACAGCAGCTTGGGTTCGAGCTTTTGCAATTTTCTACAACGTGCAGAAGGATCGGCACATGCTGCTGGCATCGAGGCTCGCTGAGTGCCTTAAACTAGCCCGAACTGCTGAACAAAATGCTGAGTGGAAGTTTCACCAACTAGACATTTTATGCGCTCGGTTGGCGTTGCCAGATATGGCGCAGCTTTTTGTACCCACCTGTGTAGATGTCATTGAACACGACAGCAAGATCGACCGAGGACAGAAAAGCCAAAATGGAAATGACCCAAGCGTGAAACCGATTGATGATGGTGCTCTTCAAAACGCTGCGTCAAAAACGGGGAAAATCAAAGCAAAGTGGAGTCCTGCCATTATTCGGGCTTCTCTCGATTCTGGGTCCCTCAGTGCGCGATGTCTCTATGACTATATATCTGGTCATGGACCTCCCGGTCTCCTGGATGCAATTATGGATATTTCTGGCAGTGGTCCAAGTGATGAGGCGCTAAACACTGACACGTTAGCGAGTGCATACGAGGAAATGTGGGACATGGGGCGCAAGCAAAAAGCGGAAGCGCTGGAATGCATAAATCGCCTTCCAAGCCTAATTGATTTACTCCGTGAAAGCATTTTGTCGACCGGGTGGCACGACTTTTCGTTTAAAGACAGCTATGAACTAGTGCACGCCCCGTTACTGCCACTTCTCGAGAAAGGATATGATTCATCACGCCCCTCAACCGTAAATGCTCGAGTTGTTCTGCTGCGATCACTCCAAGATTTAATGATCCAACGACTGGGTGGCTCGCGCGGTGATGAGCCACCCGCATTAGAGTTTGATGCATCCCGATGCGCAGAGACTATGACTCTGTCCGATGGAAACCGAACGGCAAAACAATATACGGCAAAGCAGTGGGGAATGGTGATGGCTACGACAGGTTGTCCTCCCAATACCGGCATTCACGAGTGGGGCGTTCGTCTTGATCGATGTGAAAAGGGACATATTTTCCTTGGTGTATGTACAAGAGATGCTTCCGTGGCAACATACGTGGGTGGTGACCGACAAGGATGGGGACTCATTGGAACCCGAGCGCTTTGGCATGCCCGTAGTAAGGTTCGTGGCGACTACGGAGATGGTTTTACCACGGGCAGCGTTGTACGGGTCCGGCTTAATACGGATAGCGGAGCCCTTTCGTTTGGAGTTGGAGATAGTGACTGGGGCATTGCATTTGACGGATTGACTCAACACGGTACTTTGTATCCTGCAATTGGTCTATACCAGCGAGACGACCAAGTGACGATTCTGCCAGTACAACCGACCACTGATGCGAACTTTGCTGCGTCTTCGAGTGGCGAGATGATGGAGCCTAAGGGTGTTGTCATTCCTGCTGTTCTTAAGCCGTTCTTACATCACGCAGGAGCCCTGTTAGAGTCTTGCTGCTCGTACTTATCCAGTCCTGCGCTCAGTGACTTGAGCATCACGTCAGAACAGCAATCCTCGTTGTCTGCACTTCAGAAGCTTGAGCGCATTCGTGACTACGAGCAATTAGTGACATCATACCCACTACTGTTTTCGATGGTGACTCCGCTGATTAGCTCGTTAAGCCTTATCCGGAACTACCACGGTCTATCTTCGACGCTGGCAATGACCTTTATACCTTGGTGTATTCGCACGATGCAGTGCATTGAGAGAGTGAACCAAGCTCTTCGAGCGCTGGCACCGTCTAGCGAGGACGGCGACGATGTTTCGCCTGGTAACCTTGTGCTCAGTGTTGCCGGGGAATGGGAGTTAAAAAGTATGGCCGCTGGCAATATTCCAGCCCAGCAATACCATCTTACTCTTTCACAATACAAGGATGGATCGATGCAAGGACGCAGTAGTGGCTCATTTACAACGGTGACATTAAATGGCATTGCACGGGGAACAAAGGTATCATTTGTGGAAACGTGGCGCCAAGGAGGTACCTGCTTGGTGGAGGGGCGTCTCCGTGCTGATGGTACGGTATTCACAGGAAGCTATGAGGACACGAAGAGCCACACAAGTGGTTGCATTGTGGGAAGCAAAATCTCGCAAGATACAAAAGACACTGATGGACGGCAATGGGTGAGTAATCAGCTCGTTATTCTGGAAATGGTGATTGCCAACTTGTTAGGATACTTCGGTCATGCTTTGACCAGTTTGGAAAACGATGATATGCTTGTCGACAACGTGACTACGGCCACGCTCAGTATTGACGACGTCGTCACGACTGATGCAAGTGAAAGTGACGACGGTGATGTGTCGAAGTTGGCATCGTCCGAGTGCTCGGTTGATGAATATGACGAATGGGTAAGCAGCAGCTTGCTTGAGGGCGGGTTACCTCTCGACACCGTTCAAACCCATTTAAAAAGTGTGCTTGAGCGTACTTCGGAGATTTCTGGGCTTGGCGCTGCTACAACTGTGGGGAGCTTGCCTGTGCTCATCGACGCTACCAAAACCTGGATGCAATTTGTGCTCCCAAAGACACTTTCAACACCCCTTCCTACCCTTGACAGCACGCCTGTTGCTGGAGCTCGTGTGAATACCTCACTCTTGAAAGACCTCATCGAAAATCGCGGTGAAGCAGCAGCGCTAGACCGATGGATATCTAAACATGTGGGGGAGTCACCTTTTGTGCGATTAGGTGGGGAGCCTATGAAGGCTACCCGCCGTACAGTTTGCGCTGCAATGATCTGGCACAGCGGCTCTTTGAGCTCTATTAAGAAACACATCGAAAATTCGCCGAGCAACTTCGCAGAGGGTGACATTCGGCCACACGACAATTTGATGCACATTTGGCGGGCAGCTCAGCGAGTAATTGAGTGGGCAATCCGAGCCAAAAATTCAATGGGCTCCTCGTACACAGTTGTGGCTGGTCTGGTAATCCGGAAAGCTCAGTTCTTGCTGGAGATTGAACCTAGCGCAAAAGCTTTGGCAGCTGCTGAGGCCGTATATGCTCTGACGTCAGTGGACAGCGGGGCTCATAGGATAGCAGCGAAGTCAGCCGTGTACGAGTGTGCCGAGCGCATATACAGTGATGTGCTAGTACAAGTTGCACGTTTTGTGGAAGCTCCTATCCGTGTGTCAACGCTCCAGTCAAAGATGCTAAGTAATTGTACGGCGGCATTTTTGCGGACAATTGGAATGTTGTCTTTCCGAAACTTTGTTGGGGATTCTGGAAGCAACCATCGCGGGGTGTTGACTGCAGAACGTCACGAAATTATTCAATCCTCGTTTGCATTGTCCAGCGCTTTGCAGTGGCTGTCGCCAACACTAGCTGATTTTAAAACCAATGGTAGTCGTGGCTCGCATCTTGGTAAAGACTTTGGTGATTTTGGTGTGAGCGTAGTATCGGCTCCTACCGGTGCGAACCCAGGCAGCCCAACAGAGTCGTCGCACTACCTCAGCGGTCTTGGCGGCTGCGGGAAGCATTTGAAGAATGACCTCAGGGAGGCCTTTGAGTCGTTGTATGGCTACCTGAGCGCGTCATTATCTAGGGCTACGTGGGCTCATGACGCGGACCTTCAGCTAGTCATTTTGCTAGCGTGGGGAATTATCATCCAGCCAGATGATCATTCGTTCTTGTCACGCGTTGGCATTTTCAGAGTGCTACAAACGGTACTGGATGAAGCAAGGGGATCGAGCGATATGACGCTGACCGAAGGTTCGACTGGCTCATCTTGTAACTCTCCTGACGATGCAGTTTTAATCGCGGAGAATAAGAAGAAGATTGTCCAGGCTGCATTAAAAGTGGTGCACCTACTAGCCGCACAAGTTGCTCATGCCAGCGATACAGCAGATGGACTTCTCAGTGCGTCTGATCTTCCATCTACCCCGGGTCTCAGTTTGGGATCTATTCCACTGTTGCGCAAGCCTTCGGGCCCCGAAACGCTCGGCAAGTCCGTATTCCACATGCTGTATACAGAATTGAAAAACTCCTTGGAAGAGATGCGACAAACTCGAGGAAGTACGGCTGTGAATATCCCGTCGACAGCGTTTGTGACTGATCCTACGCAGTCCGTTGACCCGGGATTGGAAGTAGACTTCGGCGACGGGCTGGATGATGCGAAGGAGTATTGTTATCAAATCTGCTCCCTTCTGTACTCAGTAAGTGGCTCACCTGTTTGCAGGTCACATTTGTCTTCGTCTCGATGGCTACGCTTGCTGCTCGCCCTCGTTGATGTAAACTCACCTCAGATACAGCGACGCATTTTAAAGTTGCTTCGTCGGCTCTTACCGTCGCTTGATCCGTCTTCTATCCGAGTCCGTTACGACGAAGTTGAAAGTTTTGATATGGATAGCGACGATGAATACGATGCCGAGGGTCAGGACGAACCGGATCACGCGTCTACGCTGATTAACTTTTTCGTGGGAATTGTGGGATCGAATAACCCTCCCAGTGTTGCTGAGGTGCTGCTTCGTCGGCTTTCGAATTCCGACACCTCGAGAAAGACGGAACGCCCACCCAGCCCAGCAGAAGATTCTGGGTTTAGCGCGGGAGGCCTCGCTGCTGAAGTAGTGCTGCTTCTTCGTTCGCTGTATGAGTCCGACAAGTGGGCGGACTATTTGAACCGTGCAATTGCCGAAGCGCTCGCTTCAATCCCGCTAGCGTGTGTCACCGAACAGGAAGGAGCTGTCACAGAAACGGCTGATTCCGATGTTGAAATGGAAGACATGTCGAAAGAGATGCCATCGCTTGAGAGCTGGAACGCACAAACTTCTAGTTATGTCAAGGCTTTGTCTGCACTATGCATACTGGACGGGCACATTGAAGGTCTCCATGTTGGCGGAACGGTGAAAATTATGCCGCGGTCCGGATCATCTCTACAGGAGGTAGCCTTTCGAGGGGCAAGAGGTGTAATCGTTGCTTACGAGCCGGAAAAATCTGCAGCCGAAGTTTTGTTGCGCGGGGGCCGTGCAGATGAAAACAGTAACCAACAACAGTCTTTGCTTTCGAGTCGCTCCATACCGGTAAGTACCCGTGGGGAAGTTTATGAGAGGAATACCTTACTAACATGATTTATGCATTTTGTATAGACACGGCCAGTTCGTGTACCTATCGAGGATTTGTTCGCAGTTCCAGAAGTCGAGCTGCCAAATAACGCTTTTTCAGACGCGGTGCTGAAATCGTTACTTGTCGAACGATTCCCGTACTTCTTAACTGAAGTGAAGAAGAGCCTCATGGAGGTGAATATCATGGACACGCTTAACGAAGCCGACGAGGATGGTGAGAACGACGGAGATAGCGAAGACGACGATGATATGTCCAACGATGGTTCTTCGTCGCCATCTGCGATGGATAGCGAAATGCCTAGCCGTGCTGGCGTTGATGAGTCTGACTCGGAGGCCAATGGCTCGCCTCGGCACCAAACTAATAGTGCTGGAAGCACTTCACGGACAGAACCCACAGATGCAATGGCAGAAATGGAGAAGGAGTCACGATTGCATCGAATGTTGCTTTGCCAGCATGGACTTCGCGCTTCTGCTACACTACTGAAGAATGATTATTGCGCTGCAACATTCATTCGTGGTGTTGGTCCTAGTGGTCTAAAGGATCTGCTAACCGTTGCCATTTCCGAGACGCCAACGACAGCGGGAGTTGGAGATATCTCATCACTGGAAGAGAGTTGGCTCATGCTATGGTCGCGCTGGTACGCAATTAGAAGTGCACATGCTGCACCGTCGCCCCCCGCAGATTCTAGCGAAGAAAAAAACAAGGCAAGTGATTCCGTGGAAGCTGACAACTTATCGCCGGGTCCTATGGTTCAGCAAATGATGGAGATGGGGTTCCCGAAGGAATGGTGTGATGTTGCTCTGGCCCGCTGCTCTCAGAATGTTGAAGCCGCGATAAATTTCTGCTTTGAGCACAGTAGCGACATGGAGCGTCTTGTTGCAGAATATCGATCGACCCGAGGGTCAGGTACCGATGGCAGCTCAAGGTCCTCGCGAAAGGACGACTTTGAAGCTATCAGTCCATTGCTCGAGCAGTTGTCTGAGATGGGATTTCCATTTAACTGGTGCAAGAAAGCGCTAGCTGCAAACAGAAATAACGTAGATGCAGCTTTAACATGGATTTTGTCAAACGGCGAGGCTTTGGAAGCTGAAGATCGGCGAGATGAGGAAGCTAAGCTGCGGTCGTCCGGTGGAGACGCGGCTGATGTTAATGTTCCAAGTACGATCCCCGAAGGAGAGGACACGGTGCTAATGCCCAATCCGCTTCGTGCGGTCAGTGGTCAAGCTTGCATCGGAGAGCACGACTTAATGGTGGAAGGCCTTGTTGGTGGTGGCTTTGCTAGTGTTGGGGCACCTGATTGCCTTGTTTCAAGAGGACGCTGGTACTACGAAGCTATTTTACACACCAATGGCTGCATTCAAATCGGTTGGGCTGATGTTGCGTTCTGTGGTGCTGCTGATCGCGGAGATGGAGTGGGGGATGGTGCTCACTCGTGGGCTTATGACGGCTGGAGGCAACAGCGGTGGCATGGTCGTTCGTCTCCGTGGGGATCAAAGTGGAAACAAGGCGACGTTGTTGGCTGTGGTATTGACGCAGACGCAGGCACCATCATATTTAGCTTAAATGGCAAGATGCGATCGGCCAACATGGGCGTTGCTTTCCGAGCTATTGACTTCGCCCGGGGTGTGTACCCATGCGCGAGTTTTAACAGAAGGGAACGTTTGCAATTTAATCTCGGTGGATCTCCATTCAAGTACCCCCCTCCACCAGGATTCCAGCCAGTTTTGAATGTACTCAGTGAGACTTATGACCTCACTTCGGTGCCAAAGGGTTTTGACGTGATCGGATCCCGAGAAGACTGCCTGGAAGAAAGCGTCGGTGAAGAAAATTATTCAAGTGATACTCGTTACTTCGCTAGGGATATGCACCCATCGATGCTCCGGAGCTCAGGGCACAGTCGCAGTAGTGGTTTCACGTCTGGCTCAGGTGTGACGAAGGCTGATGCGTTGGCTGAAATCAAGACCCTGCCCGATAATCGTGTTTATGTTGAGCTGCTGGTTGTGACGCGATCGCTTGCGATCTTGCAGGCGAGACGAGCCTTGTTGACGCTGCTTGCTAAATGGCCAACAACAACAGTTGGACCGTTCTCCGTATCAGCCTTTTTGTCCACTGGATCCCCTCTTCGTGCTGCCATCGAGAGTGAGGATTCGGCAAGGTTTATCGACTTCATCAAGTTGATTGCGAGTCTAAGTGCTTTACATGTGTCAAACGCACTACCCGGTGCGTCTCTAACGGTGCCAGACGGCGATGCTTTTCATCTTCTGGATTCGGGTGCCACGGGTCGGTACGCGTTGGGTTTGCTTTCTGGAGTGGTGCAGTCGGCATTGAACTACACTCTTTTGAAAATTACGTCAGATGTTTACGAACCGAATCCCTTGGTGGATACCATTCTTTCGTGCATTTCATCGGAGGTGAAAAGAGCTTCCCAGCGCCAGTACGCTCGCATTCCGTGGAACTCATCCGAAGCAGCCATTACTGCCACTCTTCTGCAGATTACAGCCGAAGCGGGTCAAACTTGGTCCGACAAAGAGGTGCTAAACCACCCCAATCTCTTCCTCGCAGAATGGATCAGTGGTTTGTTGCTAGAATCCTTAGAAGAGCACAAGGAAAGACTTTCACCGCCGGTACACGATCAGATTCGGCAACAGTTGCTGCAAGCGTGGATGTCATCACTGAAATCTCCTAGCATTTGCGTTAAAGAGCGCGGTGCTACCATCCTTGCGGGGATCCTACAAGATATTCTTCCTAAGACGTCGGGAATCGCTGATATGAATGACATCGAGGTGATTGACGATCAAACCAAACTGAGACTGAAGAGAGCCTTAGATGCCCTGCCGTTGCAGCGGCTTGTTGATCTCTCACAAGAACGAATCCTGCGCGAGTATCCGAACGTTCCGGTATGCTCGAAATACGTTCAAAGTCTTGTAGAGCTTGTTTCCGCGGCTGGTTTGGTGATGAGTGCGGTGGGTCAATCTACGGATAAGCTCTTTGAAAGCAGCTCGTCGCAACAACTCCAAGCTTGCAAGCAAATCGAGGTTGATCTCGATCCGATTGACAAGAAAGAGTACGAGGAAGTGATGGCTGCAAAAGAGCTATTGCAGGCGCAACAGGCTGCTGAGGAGGCCTTGAGGCAAGAAAAACTTACTGCGGAGCGTGCTGCGGTCGCTGAGGGTGGAGTTGAAAGAGGTTCGTCTTCGAGCTTAGACGACTCTAATGCACCGGCCAGCAATAGCGATACCGCTGCACAAAGCATTGAGGAAGAAGTCAGTGCTACGAGAAGTAGCGAGGTCACCAACATGGAGGTCGATAACAGTGACTCGGAAGAGGCCCCTGATATTACGTTGTCTGCGATTGCCAACATGGTAACTGAAGACAGCGACGTCATGGCAGCCACTGCTGCGATGGTAGGCTCAGGTGATCGACTAGCCCTCAGTAGGCCTGGTCGAAGAACAAAATTGCCTATGCCCGAGTTGCTCCAGGAGAAGGCAGATATCACTTTTGAATTTCGTTTGCCGGATGAAGATCCTGTTTTCGACACGTCGATGCTGAGCACGCAAGAAGTTGACGTATTGGAGGCTGCAAAGCGTGGCATCATGGGAGAGGAGCCGAGAGGCTGGAAACACGGTAACGATGTTGGTGTACTTGCTGATTCTCACACGCTGCTTTGGAGCGGTACGCTGACGCAATTCAGACTACGTCAAAAGCAAGAGGAGTCAAACCAGCCAGAACTGAAGGTTGGATGCAAGGTTATTCGGGGACCTAATTGGAAGTGGCGAGACCAAGATGGAGGTGAAGGGAGTGTGGGTGTGGTTGAAGGGGTTTCGCCATGGAGTGGCGTAGATGGCGAAGGCATGTCTGTGCGTTGGCCAAATGATTCACTTTACACGTACCGCTGGGGTGCTGATGGCAACTTCGACCTAATTCACGTTGAAGTAGACGAAGAAGGTAACATTACGCACCAGCACCCTACTCCGAAGGCGAAGCAAGATGACGAGGGCTCTTTTGGGTCTGAGCTGCACCTCGGCGTATTGCTGTATCTCTTTGTAGACGATGAAGTCATGATGGCTGCCAACCCTGGTGCTACGAAGGTTTCTGGTGTGATGGAGTGGCCTGACTACGGTGCTGCCGTTCGCGTGGTTGGTATGAAATATCCTGATGGGTCTCTTTGTGTTCAAGAGTTGCAGTTAACTCGCGGCAACCCGGATATGGGCTGGATGCTTCGCTTTGGCACGGAGAAATGGCAGCCTGGCACGAAGTATATGTTGCGGCCGTTTAACACACACAATTCACCCGAGTCGTCTACCGCCGATGATGCTTCAATGATTGACTCGCTTCGTGGAGAGTACACGCACAGTGGTGTGAAAGAAGGTGAACGCGTGGAAATTCGCGGCGAACTACAAGTATCGACGAAGTACTTGTTCACGATGGATCATTACAATCATTTTTCGACGCTCGGCATCTCGTCTGATGGTTTGTCAGTGACGTGCCACAGTGGTGAGTCTCGGAACCTTGCGCTAGGTACGGTAGGATTTACCACTGGTGTACACTACTGGGAGGTCCACGTGGAGCAGGCCGAGTTTGGTAGTGTGTTTATTGGCGTGTGTGAGAAGGCAGGTCCTCCGGGTTCTCAAGCCGCGCTGTCGAGCCGCCTGAATAGGTGGCACGGATGGGGATTTGTGAACTTCCGTGCAACGTACCACAACAGCACAGAGCGCATATATGGGGATCATTTCAACGCCAGTGATACCATTGGTGTCCGACTCGATATGGAACAAGGCAAGCTATCGTTCTTTATGGATGGCATAAAGTTTGGCGAGCACATCGTGTCCGACTTGGGTGTCGCGTTCGAGAACATGAAGGGAGAGCGCAATTCGCGTACATTGTACCCATGCATTGGCATGCGCAAGGGTGGTGATCGTGTCACGCTCAATCAAAAGTGGGTATCTATGCCAGGAGTGTCCCCACGCCAGATCCTATCCGACGCCGTCGATGTCAGCAAAACATTGCACTCGTGGTATGTGTCCATTCAACGAGAAAAGGCTTTAGTGGCTACTGGGTCATCGGCTAGTGGACCTTCTTCACCAGCTACTCGTGGGGCGGAGGGATCGGTATCTTCTGGAACCGTTAATGCCGACTCCAGTGTAAAGTTACCTGATAACCTGCTGCGTGAGAGCTGGTCGGAATGGAAGCGCTGGAGTGAAAATCACTGGCAGCGATGCCATGTACGTCCACGCGGGATTTCTGTGGACTTTGACACCTCCCCTGCTGCGTGCATCCGCGTCAGTAATGCTGCTGGTCTAGGTGCCCCATTCTTGGCTGGCGATCGCGTTCGTATATGCTCGAAGTACGGACAAGAGTTAAACCAGCCCGAAGAAGCCGTCATTTTAGGCGTATATCGTGGGTTCCTGTGGTATCGCACGGAGACTCAAGGAAATGAAGGTGCAGACGAGGGACGTGCATGGGCCTGGTATTGGTCGCCCAGTGAGCTGCCAGAGCTCCTGTTGATTCGCCGTGGTGGTAAGGATATGACTCTGATTGAAAACAGCGCAATGGATATGTCGGATTACGAAGGCGCGCCTGAACACAGTCCGTTCAAATCTCGTTCCGCGCTAGAGGAGCGTGCTAGAACAGATTTTGATGCTTTTGTTGAACTAGCCACGCGGGTGCATACGACAGCATCGGACATGCAGTTGGTTGAGCGACTGAACGCGTACTGTGCAGCAATTGGACTGGACGTGACGAATCTCAACATCACCGATGTGGTTACTCCGGAAGAAGACAGCGGCAACGCAACTGTCTTGGGATCTGGACGCTCGCGCACTCGATCGCTAGTTGTGGAGGACTATTTTACGTCGCCTGCTTTAAAGAACCTCTCCGGTCCCGAGTTGCGTGCGCGAACAGCAGTACTACGGGTGTTGAACAGCAAAATACTGCGAGTGCTCCCAATCATTGCAATTCAACCTGATGATGGGAGCAGTGCCCAGCCGATCGAGGTTTCGGGTAGTGGAGGCAACATTTCTTCTCCCAGGCGCTCCAACGAATTTTTGTCGATGAGTCTGAAGCTCCGTTCCCTGCGACGTTTAGTGTTCACGAGTACTAAACGTGCTTTCTGGGACGATGTATTGCGTGCTACGACAACAAGCACACCACTGCCATCTGACGAGTACGAAGATCCGCGCGAGATTCGCGTTATCCGCATCAACCGCATTCAAGCCCAAGCGTCAAAGCTCAGTTTGCTGTCACAACCTGGTGACCGCCTGCGCCGTTCGGTCTTTGGTCAGCTCTACCGAGAAATGCGTGCGTGGAGCGACAGTTTCTTCCGCCGTGCATACTGCGGAAAGGGCCATGGAGGCCAGCGCCGTGCTTTCAAGGTGAAGTTCCTGGGTGAGGGTGTCAATGACTACGGTGGACCGTATCGCGCTGTCTTTGAGCAAATTGTCGACGAGCTACAGATGGACAATGTGGAGTTGGCCAAGGGTGAGCAAGGCTTGCTGCCTCTGCTGATCCCGTGCCCGAACCGGCGGAGCGGAACTGGTATCAACCAGGACAAGTTCTTGTTGAACCCGTCGTGTGGTACAGCCTTGTTAGCAAATGGTCCCATGGCCCTGGATCTGCATCGCTTCCTGGGCAAGCTCATAGGTACAGCGGTACGTCATGGATTGCAGATGGGACTGGACCTTCCTGCTCTTGTGTGGCGGCCATTGGCGGGCCTTGAAGTCAGCCGGGCACACCTCGAAAGCGTTGATGTTGCTGCAACTAACAATCTGAACCGCGTCGAGGAACTCGACACTGACACTGAGACAGCAACTGAGGAGACAGAAGAGGTACTGGGTTACTTGACTTTGTCGACTACGCTGAGCGACGGTGTCGAGGTTCCGTTGATCCCTCAGGGTGAAAAAATGGCGGTGACGCTGGCGAACCGCGAGCTGTACGTGCAGCTCGTCGAGAAAACGCGGCTTACCGAGAGTAGCCAGCAGCTTGCCGCACTCAAGGACGGATTGGCGTCTGTGCTTCCCATGGAGCTGGCACCGTTGTTCACACCCCGCGAGCTCGAGGTGCTTATTTGCGGACGCCGCGAGGTGGATGTGGATCTGCTACGCCAATGCACAGAGTACAGCGAGGGAGCTGACGAGGCGATGCCGCACGTGCAGCACTTCTGGGAGGTGCTACGTGAGATGACAAGCGAGGAGAGGACGTCCTTCTTGCGCTTCGTGTGGGCACGAAGCCGCATGCCCAACAGCGCCAAGGACTTCCCCATGAACTTCAAGCTGCAAGCCGCTCACGATCCAGGTGCCATGGGCCAGCCAGACTTGTATCTGCCTCACGCGCAAACGTGCTTCTTTGCGCTGCGGCTTCCAGCCTACACGAGCAAAGAGGTGTTGCGTACCAAGCTGCTCTATGCAATCCAGAACTCGCCCAACATGGACGCTGATGTTCGGCTCCACAATGCCGAAGGTTGGGCAGATGCCTAAACGCAATAAGCTACATGATTACATATATTCATGCCTATGTATCTACCTTGACAGTCTTCGCATTACGTGCTGCTGCTCTGACACACGCATGTCCAGCTACAGCTCGAGAGATCGCAGCAACAGAAGTATCTGCGGGTACACACTTCGCGTCGCAAAACATTTCCATATCCTTACAGGTTTTCTTTTTTTTTACGCAACCCTCCTTTTCAGATTCCATACATACAGTGATAGAGGCATCTATTTCACCCGACACAGAGATATAACCATATCTAGCT
>JAHWLF010000434.1:0-14343 GCA_024679295.1 Phytophthora parvispora
GGCCATCCGCCTCGCCGCCGTCACGGCGCTGCGCAACAGTCTGGAGTTCGTGAACGAGAACTTCAAGCGCAAGCAGGAGCGCGACCACCTCATGCAGAAGATCTGCGAGGCCACGCAGTCGCCCGACCTGCGCACCCGCGTCGTGGCCTACGAGTGCATTGCGGCCATCGCCACCATGTACTACGAGTACCTGGCCGAGTACATGGAGACGCTGTGCAAGCTCACGTTCAACGCCATCACGAGCGACCAGGACGAGGTGGGCCTGCAGTCGCTCGAGTTCTGGTCGTCCATGTGCGACGTCGAGCTCGACCTGATCGAGGAGATGAACTACGCCGAGCTGGAGGGCCGCACCGACGTCATCCCGTGCAACTACTACGTGCAGACTGTTCTGAACACGCTCATCCCGCTGCTCACGGAGACGCTCAAGAAGCAGGAGGACGACCAGGACGAGGACTCGTGGAATCTGTCCATGGCCGCTGCCACGTGTCTCGCGCTGGTGGCCCAGGTCGTCGGCGACGCCTGCGTTGACCTCACCATGACGTTCATCACGCAGAATATCGACAGCAACGAGTGGCGCCCCAAGGAGGCTGCCATTATGGCCTTCGGCTCCATCCTCGATGGTCCGGACTCGACCAAGATCGCCCCGCTCGTGCGCCAGGCGCTGGGCTTCCTTATGGGTTGCATGAAGTTTGACAACATCCTGGTTCGCGACACGACGGCCTGGACGCTTGGCCGTATCTGCGAGCTGCACTACGGTTGCATCAGCGGCGAGATGCTGCCCGGCCTGATGCAGTTGCTTCTTGAGGGTCTGGACCAAGAGCCGCGTGTGTCCCACAACGTGTGCTATGCCATCCACAACATCGTGAAGGCGTTCGAGGAGTCGGAAGCGGCCGCGCACATGCTGACCCCGTACTTCAACACGCTCTTCGACAAGCTGCTTGAGACCAGCAACCGCCCGAACGCCACGGAGAGCAACCTTCGTGGGTCGGCGTACGAGGCTCTGAACGTGCTGGTGCAGGCTGGCGCCGATGAGGTCAACGAGCACATCATTCTGCGCCTCCCCGTGGTGCTGGAGCGCCTGGAGCAGAGCATCAAAATTCTGATGGAGAACCCGGACAGCCTCCACGACGACCAGGCTGGCCTGCAGGCGTTGCTGTGCGGTGTGCTGATTGCTGCTATCCAGAAGCTGAACACCGACATTGAACCTCTTGCCGACCGCATCATGCAGGCGCTGCTGCAGGTGTTCTCCACCCGCAATGCTGCGGCTGCGGAGGAGGCCTTTATGGCTGCCGGTGCACTGGCCAACGTTGTTGGCCCCAAGTTCGAAGTGTACATGCAGTACTTCGGCCCGGTGGTGCTGATGGGTCTGAAGAACAGCGAGGAGTACATGGTGTGCAGTGTTGCTGTGGGCGTCGTGGGCGACCTCTGCCGTGCCCTGGAAGGCAAGATCCTGCCGCTGTGCGATGACATTGTGGCTGCGCTCATTGATATTCTCAAGAACCCGATGCTGAACCGTTCGGTGAAGCCGCCGGTGCTGTCTTGCTTCGGTGATATTGCGCTTGCCATTGAGGGCGAGTACGAGCGCTACGCTGTGTCCTCGCTCCAGATGATTCTGCAGGCTGCGGGCGCTTGTGGATCGATTGCGACGGATGACGAAGAAGTGGTGGAGTACATGAACCAGCTTCGCGAAAGTGTGCTGGAGGCGCTGACGGGCATCGTTCAGGGACTGGGCGCTGCCAACAAGGCCCCCATGATGATGGAATGCGCGCCGCAAATCGGTGCCTTCCTTGCTACTTTGGCGAACGACCTTGCGACGCGATCGGACGCGGTTACCACTGGCGCGGTGGGCTTGATTGGGTGCGTAGAAACTTGCATTGTCACTTGATATGGGGGCGCCGTATTAATCTGTTGTTTGCTCTCTGTGTGATTGTGATCTATAAGTGACATGGGCCAGGCGATGGGCAAGGGTGTGGAGTCGCTGTTCCACCAGCAGTTTGTTGTCCAGCTTGTGAGCGAGTGCGCTAACAACGCACAGAACCCGCAGGCTCAGCAACTCGCTGCCTGGACGCAGAAGGTGATCATGGACCTGCAGGCGAACTAAGCTTGGCTGGCCTCGGCTTTGTTTTTTCGTCTGCTCGGCTTTCGCTGTTTGCCTTCTGCAAGCACAAAGCTGCGTGGGCGAAGGGATCGAGTGAGCGTAAGCCAAGTGTTCGATGAACCTGCAGGCGAACTGCTGTAAGTTGGCCTCGAGTTGCTGTCGCCCGTACCGCCTTTGTTGCTTGCCTCCTGCAAGCGCGAGCGCGAATGGGCCAAGTGATTCGCAGATGTCGCTTGGACGTGCACAAGTGCGCGTTGGTTTTCCTGCATGTTGGAGTGCTTTGTGTGGCATGCTGACATTTATTTATTGGGAGTGTTCAGCTAGCTGGCTTAGGGCAGCGGGTGCAAGTGTGCTCGTTGCCGTCGCAAGGACTTGTCGAGTGTCTGAGTGGGCCGTTGTGTGCCTGGTCTCCCCGACTGGGAGGACGGGCAATGCACGGTACACTCGGCACGCGATTGTGAGTCAGTAGGAAACCTAGTTTCCATAACCATAGAATACAATCGCGGGGGCGGAGTAACAGGCTTGACTGCATGACGCAGCCAACTTGTTACCGCCTTCTCCCTTTTCCCATCAAAAGTGCTGACTCAAATTGAATCGCTTATCTCCGTGACAACGTTATGGTCAACACCTTCGTGCATTTCTACTGTCTATTGGAACCTTCATGCTACTTTCTCGTCTACAAGAGTTGCTCAAGGTCTACGGGCCTGAACGAGCCCTTGGATTCCTCCATGAACACTACGCCCTGCTCTATGATAATTTGGTGCTTGCCAAACACGTACACCTGCTGGCCATCGTGGAAGCCCTTCGGCATGAAAGTCACGTTGTGGCTAATAGCCAGATTCTCGATGACATCCTTCAAACTAACGGAGCGAGACACACTCCGAGGCGACGTTTTTGCCTCTCGAATCGGAGACTTCTTCACCTCTTCGTCTCGTGCAAGTGCCAGTGCATCCTGGTAATTCATGGCGGCGCTGCCATTCAACTCAGGAATTGGCGGCCTGCTTTCACCAGACACGCCAACCGATTCTGTTGCCACACGCAGCAGCATGAGCGCTCCATGGAAGTGTATCACTAATCTCTCGTTTGTCGCCAGCTCGTTCTTCTCGAAAAGGAGTTTCCACCCACAATACCATTTTTCGAGCTCCATTAAATTTGGCGAGCCACTAACCCATTTGCGCAATACCTTCAGCCACTTTGGAAAGAACTCACCCTCAAGAAGAGCGATAAATTGACGTTCAGGAAGGTGGTCTTTCCACGCGAGAACCCACGTCAAAGCTTCCAAAGATTGATTTTCGGGATTGATCTCGAACTCGCGGTGCAAACAGCGGATCAACTTTCGAACAATGTGCCGATGGGTAAACTTTCCATATTCATGTTCGCCCCAGAGTTCTCTCCACGGAGACAAAACGGCAAACACAGATAGGTCTGACGGATGCCATTGATTTAGGGCACTTGCCAATGCCAGCCGGATATCAGGGTAGAGAGATTTCATCGCAGAACCGAGGTACGGTAGCCATGGAAGGAGCCACTCGTGAATTGGTATCGTATCAGAGCGGGGGTCCCATCGATGGCACTCTTTTTTCAGTCGAGATAGTACCAATTGGCTCAAGAAAGCCCCCTCAAATTCGCTGGAAAGGTGCGGCCTGAATTTCAGGAATGCATCCACGCAATCGGACGGAGCGGACTTGGCCTGCCAATCCACGTTCACGCACTGCACGATTGCAGGCCACAGCGTTTCTTCCAGAACGAAGTTATATAGATCATCACCTTCGGCCAAAGTCTTCTCACGGATGACAGGGAGAACGCTAGACGATGTACCAGCATTACTGGCCGCCCTCTTGCTCGGTAACTCCGTCAAGAAAGTTTGAATCAACCGAAATTGCTGAACAACACCATCCCTCGATTTCTGATCTAGGAGGTCAGATTCCATTAGCAGTGCTCGTAGCGGAGGCATACAAATTGACGGCACCAATTGCTGCAATTTGTGTGCATCAAATTCCAACGGAAAGCTCCGTCGAACACTCCGCAAATGTGATAAGATTGGCTCCACAGATTGCATCTCCAGAGCTAGTTCTCGCAGCTTATCCAGAGCCTTCATGTGCTCCATCATGGCCTGCATGTGCTGCAGCCGAACGTCATCCACATTCAGCTGGGTCTTGATCATCTTGGCCTCTTTCTTCATCGCAGCGACACTCTCCGTGTTCGCGTCAATCTTTTGCGTCAAGTCACAAACCTTCCCTTGCGCAAGGTTCACCACCATCCTCACGTTGTAAATCAGCTCGTCGCCCAGCTTCGGCTTCGCAGCTTCGACCCGCTTCGAGTCAACATCGTATGCCGCCGTCACGTCCGACAGTACACGCACAGAGGGTCCGCGCATGTCCAGCACGGTGTCACTTCTCTTCTGCTTCTTCATGTCCTGCGCTTCCTGCGCCAACTCGGCCGCGCGTTTGTGCTTCCTGCGTGGCGCCTGCACCACCTTCCTCTTCCTCCACAGCGTGTCGTCTTCCACCGCCCCAGAGGCTGCTCCAGCCGTCTCCTCGTCCTCCGCCGACTCGCCCTTGAGCTCCTTCTGCAGCTTCCGGTTCTGCTGGAGGTTGCTGGCCTCCACGAAGTCCCCATAGCCGATGCCCATCTGCGCAGGCCGCATCTTGACCGCGATCGTGGCCGACACGCCGTCCTCCTTCTTGCCCAGGCGGCCCTTGAAGCCCATCTTGGTCAGCATTTTGGTGCCGAAGCCCGTCGTGTGCTTCTCCCAGCCGAACGTCTTGCTCTTGAGTGCCCTGGCATCCTTCTTCTGGTCGGATCCGAGACCCAATCCAGACCCGGAACTGGGGCGGAACCCCAGACCAGACCCTGACCTAGACCCAAAGCCCAGAGCCGACCTGGAGTCGGCGTCCGGGTCCATCTCTTGGCGCCGTCTCCTGGCCGCCGCCTGCATCGGATTCGACTCGGGCTCGCGCTCGTCGACATGCGAAGCGTCCTGCTGTGTGTCTGCACCCTGCTTGGAGGTCTCCTGCCGCGCCTCCTGCCGGAACATCCGCGCGAAGTCGGCGTTGCTCATGCCCGTGCCGGACGCCATCGCTCTTTCGAATGGAGAATCGCCGAGTGTGGAAATTAATTGAAATTTTAATTTTAAAATAATTAAATTGTTTTTTAATTGGGTTGTTGGAAATAAGGGTGGGGTTGCACGTTCAGGGTGAAAAACAATGTTTTCGTTTTGACAAAAAATTGAAAAAAAAATGGATAGGAAAAAGTGAACCATTGATTTATCTATCCACGACACAGGCTTACCCTCGATGGGGCTAACAAGCTCACGACATTAAATGTCGGAGAAGCTCGCGGTTTTGGACACCTTGAGCTCGGATAGAGTCTTATAACTGACACACGCGGTGTCGCTCTCCACGATGTTGAGCTCTGGGTGGTTGCACGCAGCGACCTTCAGTTTGCAAGGACTCGAGTACCTCACACCGTTCGAACCGCACACAGGCAGTATGATGTCGGGGCAGGTGTTTGTACATTTTTTGGCGGGGGATTTGGTGGTCTTCGCCGACGAGCTGCTGTCCTTGTTGCTCGCGCGATTCTTCTTCTGCTTGCACTTCGCCACTTGCATCTTGCACGCGTTTGCGTACATGACGCCGTTCTCGTCGTACACGGGTTTCATCACGGATAGGCACGCGTCGGGGCAAAAGGAGCCGAAGGCAGATTCTTCTTCGGCCGTGCCCTCGGACGACTTGGACGAGGTGGTACCTTTTTGCTTGCACTTCGCCGCCTGCATTTTGCACCTGTTGTCGTACTGGACGCCATTCTCGTCGAACACGGGACTCATAACCGTGGGGCAAACTTTGGGACAAAACGACGCGAAAATGCTTGGTGGATCTGACACAACGGGTAAGCCAAAACCGATCGATTTAACACCGTGAACGGCAGTTGTAGCGATGGCAACGAATATGAGGCCGACGGTAGGTTTCATGCTTGGAGATGGTTGAGTGCGCGTGCCTTGTCAAAATCAAAAATGCCTCTCTTGATGAATGTTACACGTACAGCATTCCCGAAAGAAAGCATACAGACAACAATTTTCGTAGAACACCGTGATCATTTGGTCACTGCTGCTGAGAAATCATCGGGCGTGTAAGCGCATGACAGCATGTATGCGACCTTTATAATGAGCTTATCGTAGGTTGCGCTGTCTGCAACACGGATAATATAAAGATCAGCACTAGTGTGTAGTAGAACTCGAGGTATGTGAGATTGTCGTTCGCGCACATGTCTAACTAAGCAACGATATTTTTGCAGGAACAAAAACGTCATTCCTCACAGTTTTCTAGTCCAGCTTTACCGACTTGCTCGACTCCCTCACGATCGTGTCGTCCTGCGTAGTCACCTTCGAGCACGCAGATTCATCCTCCACGATGTTGGACTCCGGGTACTTGCACGCAGCAACCTTGAGCTCGCACGGGTTCGAGTACTTCACGCCGTCCGAGCCGCAGACAGGGTTCATAACATCAGGGCAGGCATCCGCGCACTTCTTGCTGGGCTTCGACTTGTCGTCACCAGCGTCGCGCGATGCGCCGAACGACTTGCCGTAGAGACGCTTGTACTCGGTCAAGACGTCCTCGTGGGGACCCTTGCACTTAGCGGCGTTCATGGAGCATTCGTTCGGGTACTCAACACCGTTCTCGTCAGTGACAGGATCGTACACATCAGGGCACGAGACGTTGGGGCAGTACGACACGGGGGCACTTCCGCTCCCGTCAGTGGGGTCGTTTTCCTCGCTGGCGGAATGGTCACTACCAGAGTTGCTGTTCTGAACCTCCTTGTTCTCTTTTTTTTTCTTCTTCTCAGCCTCGCACTTCTTTGCCGCATTCATGGCACACTCGTTCTGGTACATTACGCCATTCTCGTCGGTCACAGGTTGGTACACAGCGGGGCACGAGACGTCGGAGCAGTCCTCCTCCTGGCTGGCGGAACGCATGCGAGAGAAGAACGAGGACCTCTTTTTGAAGGGTTCCTTGGTGGAGGGCTCCTCTTCCTTCTTTTCGCGCTTGCACTTAGCAACTAGCCTTTGACAGTCGTTCGGGTACGTGTTGCCATCTTCGTCGGTGACGGGGTTGTAGACATCGGTGCAGCCTTCAGGGCAGCTTTCAACGCCGAAAGGCGGCAACTCGATGGTGTCAGCACAGACGGAAGCGACGGCCATGGCCACAATGAGGAGTGCAGGGGTGAACTTCATCTCGGTTTGGAGTGGGGTTGTCGCTTGTGGCGTTCAGGTGCAAATTCGGCAATGACTTCTTCTCACACACGTTGAGGTCAATCCCAACCAGACAAAGAGAAGCCAGCCTATTAGCGACGCCATCAGATGCGTTATGCGCGTTTCATCCGTGATTCCAGCCGGGATTACTTCACGATGAGGACTATTTACTGATATTTTGCTGTTCGGGACTCGCGATTTGAAGGTCGAGCACCGCAAAGTTTGCGGTTGATCAGCGGTTGTTGTCCTCCGTGGTACAGTACAGTACTGTACATGACATGAATGCCCGACTCGCGTTAGAAACTGTCTGCTTTCAACCGCTTTGTGAATCACTCAAGTGGGTAAGCTTCGTCATAAGCGGAGACTGAAGTATCATGGAATCATATCAACCTCGTGAAAAGTGGTTAAGTTTAGTAAATGTTTTGTGTCGGACTCAATGTAAGTGGGGTCCCCACTCGTGCACATTAATGCGGTGCTTTACTTTCTAGGCACTGCGGACAAAGCGTCAGCTTATGAACGATACCCGTGCCAGACTCCTAGTCCAGCTTCACCGACTTGCTCGACTCCCTCACGATCGTGTCGTCCTGCGTAGTCACCTTCGAGCACGCAGATTCATCCTCCACGATGTTGGACTCCGGGTACTTGCACGCAGCAACCTTGAGCTCGCACGGGTTCGAGTACTTCACGCCGTCCGAGCCGCAGACAGGGTTCATAACATCAGGGCAGGCATCCGCGCACTTTTTGCTGGGCTTCGACTTGTCGCCGCCAATGACACCGTCGTCGGAGTTGTCGTCGTAGAGCTGGCCAATTCCGCTTCCGTTATCGGTTGACTCCTTGGACGACTTCTTGGCCTTGCTGGAATTCTTGGAGCTCTTCTCGGACTTGGTAGCCGCATCATCGTCCTGGCTATCGTCGTCGTCACCAGTGTCGCGCGAAGCACCAAAAGACCTGCCGTAGATACGCTTGTACTCATCCAATACGTTTTCGTGGGGGCCTTTGCACTTAGCAGCCTTCATGGCGCACTCGTTGGGGTACGTCACTCCGTTCTCGTCAGTCACGGGCTGGTACACAGCGAGGCACACGATGTTCGGGCAGTACGAAACGGGGGCGCTGCCACTTCCGTCAGTCGAGTCGCTCTCCTCACTAGCGGACTCGTCACTAGCCGAGTCATCCGAGTTGCTGTCGTCGACGTCGCGCGAGGCGCCGAAGGACTTGCCGTAGATCCTCTTGTACTCCTCCAAGGGGTCCTCATCCTTCTTCTCGCCCTTGCACTTGGCCGCCTGCATGGAGCACTCGTTCGGGTACGTTTTGCCGTTTTCGTCGGTGACCGGGTCGTACACATCGAGGCACGCGTCGGGGCAGAACTTCTTGCCGATGGTGTCAGCACGGACGGAAGCTACGGCGACGGCCGCAATAAGGAGGCCAGTGGAGAACTTCATCACGATGGGATTTGTACAACTTCTGCTTGTGCTTGTCGTGTGCAAATTCAGCAATGGCTCGTTCCGCCGCAGCAGTGTGTATGGTAGCGTCACGCACGTTAATCAGGACGGTCGTGGAAAGACAGCCAGCGACACCTGTGTGGGTCCCATCCGCGATACCAGCCGGGATTAATTTCGCGATGAGGACCACGGTTTTTTGCTGTTCGGGAACACCCAGATTGGGATAGAGATCGGGTGTTGTCGTCCTTCCGTCGTGTGTTGAACGGACACGATCGCAGCAGCGAAAAGCATGCTCGCCCCTATAAGCTCGAGTTCAGCAAAGTCTGAGCGATCTCCTTCAAGATAGTCGGTAAGTTTGCATTCTTTTGGGTGGCTTGGTCACGTGTGTGGGGCGGTGAGGCCGCCGTTCATGATCTAAGAATTTTATTGTACGGTGCAGTAAGCTTGAACATACAGTGCTACAAATTCATTGAAGAGCATGCCGCTATACAGACGTTTTTATTTTATTTTTCTGAATATGATCGGCTGGCTTGACTCCATGCTGTCGGCCGCGAAGCAATCTGCTAGTGTGATTCTTTATGTCTGGTTTCCTGCTGCACGGTCGCCTGTGTCCTTCCTGTTGCTAGCATGCGTCACCTTGAATGAACTTCGCGCTTCCTACTGCTTACCAACGGCGACCACCTGCATCGCCTCCACGGCGATCGTCCCAGCGCGAGCTCTGGCGAGGGCGGCCACCGCTACCTGAGTACGGAGCGCTAGAGCGCTGGGCAAACGGTCCACTGCTCCTATCGTTGCTGTTGTATGATGAGGTGCGAGAGGAACTTGACGCCGGCGCCACAAGCGCCTTCATCTTGAAAAACTGAAGAGCCTGCGACAGCGTTGGCAAGATAGACGACTCGATCCGGCCAAAGAACCGGAAGCCTCCCGACTTGACCTCCATGTGGCAACTGCGGGGCGTTTCACGCGCAATATACGTGATTGAGAAGCAGCCAGGGAACTTGCTGTACACGTGCAACGCGTACGGAATGCGCGACGGGTGCTCCTTCTTCTGCTTGATCAGATCCTCCTCGACGCTTTCTTTCGGGACACCCATGTAGTACTTGTAGCGCACCACATCCTCCACTAAACTGTTCATAGGGTCCACAAAGCGAGCGATAAGCTCGTCGATATTCTCGTACTTCTCCTCCTTGATGATCAAAGTCTGACCAATACGTGCTTCCGACGGTTTGTCTTTTTCTTGGATATCGAAGTGACGGTACACACCATCCAGCATTTTCCACGTCAGCGTGAGATGGTCGGTGCCCAGGGTACTGGGGCGAATAACCACTTCTCCAACGGGCTGTTCTCGCAGATACTGCATCGCAGTCTGACAGTTGATGTTGCGGAACAACGGGTGTGCAATTTGTCGCTTTTTACGCCTGGACGGGTGACTGCCTTGTACACGGGTTGCTTGTGTAAACGTAGTCGACTTATCTTCCTCGGCAGGGGGCTCGTTCACGAGGCGGTCAACGCGTTCCATACTGTCGCTCTCCACCAACTTTGAGTTCGTGTACCGCGGGAACCGTTCAGGATGGAAACACATCGACATATCGATGAGCGAGCGTCGGTTGCATCCAAGCTGTAGCTCGTAGCGACCTTCACGGTCTGCTTGGATTGCCAGGATTTTGGCATTCACGGTAATGCCCTTGGGGAAAGTCTGTGGGCGTACGTCCGAGAGATAGTCTGGCAGACGCTCACGGTGGAGACTTGAGCGCATACCGCTCTGCAAACGGACTCGGACGAATTCGTCACCCGACATGTGCAACAGTGTGGCAGGAACAATCATTCCGATACGCAGTGTCTCCCGCGTTTCACCGTTGAGCAAGAAGAATAGATCTTCATCCTTCGGTACCTGGTACTTCGCGCGTTTGTCGAAGTAGGGGTATCGCAGCTCGCGCTTAATGTACTCAAGCGTCAGAAGCTTCGGACCCTTCTTCTGGAGCTCTAGACGGCCAGCGTATGCAGACAGATCAAGCTCAGACAGTACATCCTGGATCTCTGCATCGCCCAGACGAGTATTTGGCGGGGCATTCCGGCTTCGAATCGCAGACGCTGACTGGTACATTGTGTCTTCCACCGCGTATGAGTAGTGGTTCGGGTCATACATGTCAATCGTCGAGTTGTTATTGGCGTCACCACAGATCTTCACCGCCATGTAATAGCTTTCAGGATGAATGCGGGTGTCATCCAGCGGATTCAACGGAGCTTCACGCAACGCATCACGCTCACGGATGCGAATAAATCCGGCGCAGTTGCGGTATACAATCTTACCGACGAAACCCTTAGAAAGAAGTTCTTGACGTCGCTCAACGTAGTTCTTTGCACGAACCTTGTCCAGTACCGAAGCCGCCTTCGCAGGCCCCAAACCACAAATAAACTGCAGTTGGTATGATGTGTGCTTGTGGTTGGCCAGTAAATTGATGTCAACGCCGTACTTGTTTATCACTTGAACGAAAACACGATCGTACTCCTTCAGGAGAAGATCCTTCACAAGAGAGTGCTGCATCATATGAACATTCAAGAACAAGAGTTCACGCCCGCGGCTCGGCTCGTTTAATGCGACATTTCCCCACATTGCACACAGCTCGGACGCCGGATTCCTCAGGTACCGTCCAAGACCAATTGCAGCACGCACGTACTCGGATTCCTCGGGAAACTCCTGGTCCGCGCGTTTGGAGCGGCTGAACATGTTCGGAACGTCGTCTTTCAGAAAAACAATGTCGAGGAAGTCGTGACCATCCCTGTTTCCAAAGCGAGAAGCATCATCTCGTCCCAGCAAGCGTCGAACTTCATCGACCACTCCACCCATGTCCATACACTTCATACCAGCAGAAACGTTGATGACCACGACGTGTGTTTGTGAGTGTTCCGTAAGGAATTTCAACAACGTGGCAGACAGCTTTTGGATATTGTTCAGATCTCGCTTGCAGTAGCCCTCCGTCTTATCGACCATTTCGCCGTTCACATCCAGAGCGACGATGTGCGCGATCGAATCCATGCTGTTTTCAACCCAGATCGAAACAATGAACGGATCCACGCCATCAGCCGGCTCATACGGACGGACGGACAATCGCTCACGTAGCGCGTTACCGCACATTTTCACGACCACATCGCGGGAAGCCACAGTCAGATCACGCTTGAGCTCATTTTCAAACGACAAGATCATAAAACTGTTAATCGCCTCCTGGAGAACGAGGTGACGTTGGCTCTGCCATTCTTCGTCCGAATCATTACCCTGGGACAGATAGATCGGCTCCAGCGGGTCCATAAGGTCTTGCGCCTTCTCGTTAATGATAGTGATTTTCAGCAAACCTTCCTTTTCTGCTCGTGCAATCTTGAGCCACAAATCTCCGGCTTCAAAGACCTCCAGAACCGGCATCTTATCGATGTACTGCAGGCCGTGACAGTAGTGGAACTCATCAACTTCTTCACGACCCTTCGCAGTTGCCTCCGTGCTCAAAACGGCGTTCTGGCGGTATAGCTCGCGAATACACTTCCGGACGTTAGGTTCAGCTGCTACCTTACTGGCGGCAATGTGGCGAGCACCCTTCATAACATCATCCACAGTTGGGAACTCCTTTGTCGTATACTTCTGAGCAAGAACACCAGGACTCTCCTCTGGGGTCGGAACATCACGGATAGAGTCTTCGTGCTCTACACCAGCCACGACACCACCAAGCACGGACGCATTCATCGTAAAAGCCAGGGAAACCGGACGCAATCCTGCTTTTGTACAGATCTGATAGAACGTACGACGAACAGGTCGACGGTACTTGTGATCTGTGCTTTCCTTGTCCTGGCCACTCGACTCCTGAGCACCCAGAGCAAAGAACTCGGATAAATCCTTGTACGTCTTCTCGTCCGGAGTGCCGAATAACTGCTCGTAACATTTTCTCACAAAGGCTGATTCCTTTGCATTCGAGGAGTCAACAACCCGCTGGATACCGGTCTGGAAAGACCTCCGCTTCCGCTCCAACTTATCCCACTTAACATCGAGATCCAGAATCTCATACAAGTTCTCCGTGTGCAGACCCACCACTTTCCAGTATTCCTTGCAGTAGCGCTGAACAAACGCAGGCTCGAGCTTCTCGTCGTGGTAGAATCGCAACACAGTGTCAATTGCCGACACAATTTCACCTCGCGATGCAGCAGAGTTACGCTGGTTCCTGCGCTCGAGATTCTTGATAATAAAATCACTGATCCATTCGGATTCCTCGGCACGGTCTTCTGCATCCGGGAACTCGCGATTTTTGAAAAGGTACTGGTATCGCTCAGGCAGATCGTTGTCGCGCACAGCAATGACGTCCGAGGTCATCATGTGCTCCTTCAGCACACTCGGCTCAAACTTCTCCAGCAGGATAGCCTTCTTCGATTTCGCAGGCGTCTCCTCCGGAATTTTGCCGCTGGTGGCCTCCAAGAAGCCGTCCATGTCTCCAAAGAGCTCCTCGGCCTCTCCCATCTGATATACCGAAGGCCCCTGCATGGACGCCGGGATAGGCTCCTGCTTCCTGCGGCGGCGTGGTCCTTCTCGTCCTTCCTCGTCATCATCCACAATAAACTCGTCGATATCATCACTCTCGTACTCGTCATTGCCCAGATAATTGTTGGCTCGCTGTGGAGCTGAGTCCTCCTCCTCCTCGTCCGAGTCGCCGAACATGCGGTAGCTCAGCTCGCGCGACATGAGTCCCGAGTCGTCCTCGTGCTTGACCTTGCGCGAGGAGCGGCCCATGTCTTCGTCTTCGCTGTCGCTGTGGGTCGGGCCCGTGTCCATGCCCATGTTCTCGCGCACCAGCATCAGGTCCTCGTCGTCGATCTCCTCCACCTTTTGTTTCAGACGCTTGAGCTTCTTCTCCTTCTTGCGGCGGCGGCGGCGGTGGCGAGCTGCTCGGAGGCGTCGACACAACAGGTGAGTCAGGCTGTCGTCTCTAAGAGGGCCAACCAAAGGCAGCCAGGCTTACCGGTCTCCCCGTCATCGGAGCCCTCGTCGTCTTCGTCGTCCACCACGAAGCCGTCGTTCTCGTACTCGTTGCGGTCCTCTCCGTCGTCGTCGTCATCATCATCATCGTCCGAGTCGGCGCCGCCCTCTCCGTCGTCGCTCTCGGACGCCATGTCCTCGATGAAGGCCGACTTGGGCTTCTGTGGTCGTATAAAAACAGTTAAGTAAATATATATTCTAACACAGAGGGATGCAGCCATCCCAACGGCTGGACGGACCTTCTCGTCCTCGTCGTCGCTCGCGGATCGCTTGGCCTGCTTGCTCTTGCTCTTGCTCTTGCTCTTCTTGCCGCTGAGCTTGCGCTTCTTGCCGCCCTTCTCCTGCTTGACGGCGTCCGAGTCCGAGTCGGACACGGTGGGGGACCCGGTCCCGAACAGTTCGTCTACGGCCACAGATAGCGAAACCCCCACGTTAGAATCAACGGCCGCCACGCACCGAGGGGGGAACCACGCGCGGGGGGCGCCCTACCGTCTGACGTGGTCATGGCCTCCTGCAGCTACCGAGCGCGCGAAGTCTGTCTGCG
>JAHWLF010000435.1:0-14322 GCA_024679295.1 Phytophthora parvispora
CGCGCGCCCCGCGGATGTCCAAACTGATCGCGCAGCACGCGCAGCGCGTGCGCCAGGTCCGTCCTCTTTAGCCCCCACGAAGGCCCTAAGGCCTGGCTGGAATTGTAGTTCGAGGCGCCCCAGTGGCTGCCGTAGCCCCAATTTGCAACGCTGTAGATGGAGATCTGACCGGCCCTTTGCCTTTTCACTTGATGCCTGGCCGTGCGTAGGGCGCAGACGAGTCTGAGGACGAGTGGAAGCCCGACGGAGACGAGGAGGAGGCCTCCGCCAGTGACGAGGACGCCGAGCTCTCGGACTCGGCCTCCTCGGAGGAGGAGATGGCCAGGCGCCGCGCCAGAGCCAGAGGCAACAAGCGCAAGGTCATTGACAGCGACAGCTCCGACCAGGAGAAGATGAAGAAGGCGCCGCCTCGCGCCAAGATGAAGGCGAAGAAGCTCAAGCGCTCCACCAAAATGCTGCCCACGCCGCCGCCCATGAAAATGAGCCAGTCGGCCGCTGCGGCCGTTAGGCGCGTTGCAGCTGCATCGGCGGCCGTGAAGACAGAGACGAAGCGGAACGGAGCGAGTGTGCCTCACTCTGTAAAGGTCAAGGACGAGACGCCCGACACACACCGACGGCCGGTCAAGCAGCAGAAGCGCGCCAATATGCAGGTGAGCGCCGAACGCAGGGCGCAGCAGACGACGGTCTCGTACAGCGGCGTGCCGTCGAACCACACGCTGGACAACTTTTTCGACGAGATTCTCGAGTGGAAGTTCTACGAGGCATTGAGGCGGGAGACGCAGAGCAGCCACTCGTACAACACTGTTAACGACGGCTCAGAGGAGGGCGAGGTGGAGATGGAGGCGGTTGAAAAGGTACCGAGCAAATTTCGCTCGTATGAACACTATTTCTCGGTGTGGAAACCGCTCGCGCTGGAAGAAGTGCAAGCGCAGACGATCAACGCCGTCACGACAGATCATCCCAGCCCTGTACCAGTAACTGTGAAAGGGTTCGGAGCGACGTTCATCTCCAAGAGCTGCAAGATTCGTGTTGACCCGAAGAAGCAGAATGTCCCTGGCATGCGGCGCAAGGGTGGCTGGGAGAATCTCTCGGAGTTGTTTATGAACGATTTAGTGCTCATTTCACCAGATCCAGATTACTTTCGCAAAGCACTGGCTTCGTCTAAAGGAGTGAAAGTTGAGGCAACCGGTGATGGAGCGGCAGATACGCACCCAGCAGGCTACTTGGCGATTGTGGCCACCCAGAGAGCGTCGAAAGAGGGGTTAACCATGACGATTTTGAGGTCCGGATGGGGAGCATTGGAGAAGGAGGAGAACATCTACCTCTTCAAGCTCAATAATCTCGTCACGAGTGTTCGCGAATTTCGTGCGCTCTGTGACTGCAGCCACTACGAATTGATGCCTCTGCTTTTGTCAGGCGAGCACAGGCAGGGGACGATGCAGCTTGATTCCCTGGGTCTAAAGTATGTTCAGTGGCTTTCGAGAACTTTCAACGACTCGCAGCGAGAAGCTATCACAGCTGCAGCAACATCTGAGGGATTTACTCTTATCAAGGGCCCCCCAGGCACGGGCAAGACCACCACACTCAAAGGATTGCTGAATTCGTTGCATTTACGCGAGTACAATCGGTATTACAACGCTGTCCTGGATGTGGCGCGTCGACCAGATAGCGAGACAGCTAAAGCGTGGGCTCAAGTTGGAAATGAAAAGCCTCACATCTTGGTCACGGCTCCTTCCAATGCAGCCGTTGATAATATCGTGAGTAAGGTCATCGAAGAAGGGTTCTGTGACGGAGAAGGGCGGAGATACTTCCCCAAAATCGTTCGAGTTGGACGAGGACTGGTACGATTACTGTGCGTGAAGGTAGTTCTTATGCAACACAAACTCACGGTTATTTTTTTCAGAGTGCAAACGTTCAAAGCGTTGGTCTGGAAAATCAAGTCGACCAAATCTGCAGCCAGCCGTTGGATGTTCTTGAAGGTCATATTGGTCGCTTGCGGCACGAACTGATGGTGGTACGTACATTCTTCACGTGGGCTTAGTTTTAAGGCGGGCTTTCATTTACTCATTCCATTGCCATGGCAACGCTGCAGGTTGAGCGCGACTCGCTCATTCTGAGAGATCAGTTGAGGAGTATTGTTGCTTGGATTGAGCAAGATCCCGGCAAGGCACTAGAGGAACTTGCCCAAGCTGCTGCACAGCAGAACCAGGGAGCACCCCCAGCACCTGACACAGTTGAGTCTCCACATTCCCCTCCCCCTCCTCCGCCTCTTGACCTGCCCCCAGCATCTCCCGATGATCATGCACCGCCCCCGCCCCCGCCGCCACCACCACAGCCAGCGTATCCGGACTCCCCGCCTCCACCCCCATCTCCTCCCGTACCTGGGTTCCCGGGCGAAGCCCCGTCACCGGGAGGCACAAACGTTGAGTACAACCCCGGCGTTGGTGCATTTGAAAGCGGAGAGGACGCTACCGATATGCCCGAGGAAGAGGAGGAAGATGAAGAATTTCCTGCTTCGTTTGGAGCTCCACCCCCGGCCTGGGACGAACAGCAGGAAACGTTCAATGCAGAAGCTAGCGGAAAAGCGTTGAACGCGTTCTTGGATGATGGCAGCAATTCTGAAGAAGACGAGCCGCTTCCAGTGGTGGGTAATGCGGGCAAACCTGGAGACCAGGATGAACAAGACGAGCCGTTTCCTGTTGCAGCTCAGGCGCCAACAGACATGCCATCTACCACTGGGGAGCAGATCGGATCAATACACAAACCTATTCAAGTTGATGATAGCGAAGGCAACGATACACCTGAACAAGACGAACCGCTGCCAGTCCAAGCACCGAGTGTTGCGGTACATACTCAGGTTCAGAACCTGTCGATGGTGCCGAACCACGACGTTAGCATTATAGTCAACTCGCCCCACGGTTCGTTCCCGTCTTCTCCTCCGCCACCGCCTCCTCCGCTATCACCGCCGCCCCCGCCTCCTCCACTGTCACCCCCGCCGAACGAGTTTCCTGATGATCACCATCGCCCGTCGTCCCCGACCATTATGATGCCTCAGTCACCCCGCTTGCCTCCGCTGACAGCACCCGACGCGACACGGGAAACGAAAGATTGGGGCCCCATCGACTACTCACGGTATCCCCCCTATGTTGCTATGGCTCAGCGGATAAACGGCTGCTTAGAAAAGCTCTCGGAGGTACGATAGATAGTTGCTTCCTTTATTCCGTGATCCACTAACGCTTTGCTCTGTTCTGCTTACATTGCTAGGTCAAACTGGAATTGCAGCGGTACGAATTTGCTCGTAAAGCCGTGAGTGAAACGCGGGGGAAACAGTCGCAAGCCACACGACAATCACTTGAAGTTTCGTTCCTGGATACTGCACATATTGTGTTCACAACATTAAGCAGTGCTGGTGTTGCTGCGCTGGATGCAAGCGCTCGATACGACGTGCTGGTCGTGGATGAGGCTGCACAAGCGGTGGAACTCTCCACTATTATTCCTATGAAGTACGTGATGTTCTAACTCACTGTACTTGAGAGTTTACTAATGGGCACCACTGATGATATGATTTGGAAACTAGGTTTGGAAGCAAACAGTGCGTGCTAGTCGGCGATCCGCAACAACTTTCAGCTACTGTTTTCTCTCGTAATAGTGGGCAATCATTGTACGAGCGAAGTTTATTCGAACGACTGGAAACCTGTGAGCACCCCGTGCACATGCTGCGAACGCAATACCGAAGGTATGAATGACCCCGTGTTGATAATTGTGTGTCGGCAAGAGCTAACGTGAATTTTGTGCTTAATTGACTTAATTTTATCGTCTTGAAGCCATCCTATGATATCAGATTTCCCAAGAAACTACTTTTACGACGGCAAGCTTCAAGATGGAGAGAATGTCAAGGGTGACGCGTATGTGAAGCCCTACCACAGTTTAGGATCTGCGTTCTTGCCTTTGGTGTTCTGGAACCTGCTCAGCAGTCGTGAAAAGGCAACCAAATCTGTGTCGCGCATGAACGTTGGTGAAGCTGAGTTAGCTGTGAATCTGTACCTGACGCTGAAGAATTCGTGCCCCCCGGACGCGATCGTGGGAAAGGTTGGTATGATTACCCCATACAGTCAGCAAATGGAAGAGCTACGGAATCGCTTTCGTCGGGCGCTCGGCGATCGCTACGATCAAGAGGTTGAGATCAACACGGTCGACGGCTTTCAAGGACGCGAAAAGGACATTATCATTCGTACGTCGACTGCTGATTTTTACGATTTTTTGCTGTTTCTAACAATGTGTCTACCTTTTCATGAACAGTATCTACCGTCCGAGCTGATCCAAAGGCTGGTGTTGGTTTCCTGAACGACATCCGCCGCATGAATGTGGCATTGACTCGAGCTAAGTTTGCATGCTACGTGATCGGAAAGGAAAACACTTTGCGCTCCTCGAAACCATGGTCGGCTCTGTTGGACCACGTCTACAATAAGCACTGTATTGTGCATGTCGAAAGTCCGCAGTGCAACTTGCTCACACTCAAGCCAATGGAACGGCCGTCTGAAGCATCCAGAGGTCATTCTTCAGCGCCAAGAAACTCTCACCATCAACGTCAAGGACCCCAACAACACCAGCCCTCCCAGTATGATGTGAACCAGCAGATTCCTTCAGATTCCCAATCGCCGTTTGGATCGGCAGGGAACGGTTGGCGAGGCAAGGGACGAGGGAACGACGGAGGGCGTGGCTCGCGACGCGGCAACCAGCGCCGTGGCAACCGAGGAAGAGGACGAGGAATGCCAATGCAGCAGTTTGCACCGCAGCAATTCCCAGCTCAGCAATTTGCACCGCAGCAACAATTTCCGCAAGGCCCTGGCCCGCAATACGCAAATCAAGCCCCCCCGGGCGGGTATGGCCAACCCCCACAGATGAATATGGCGATGCAACGTGGTAGGCATCCGGTACAAAACGGACAGCCACAACCACCGTCAGGGTATTATAATCCCCGCGGCACTCCTGCTCCCGATTTTCGACCGCCCCCAATGCAAGCGCCACAAGGGGCACCTTACAGTAACCCCCCTCCGGCTTTTGCTCGCCCAGTGAATGGAGCAGCAGGACGTGGCAATGCTAATCCTCGTGATCCTCGGCAACGCGCTGGAAGGGGAACTGGGCCACCGGCATTTGGAAGCTGAGCTAATAGCGATAAACGCCAATTGTGATTTAGGGACAGTGATCCTCGACTCTGGCCTGCCGGCTGTAAATAGATGCAGACTTCGCACCAATGCTTCGTGGAGCAAACCTTACGGTCGAGGACAGATAGCCTTTGTCTGGTTGCTTTTCGCGTGGTGGCAGTCAAGGTATAACGAACGTATCGTGTCACCACGATGCCAGTCCTACAAAAGTTCGTGTTTCCCATGAGGGAAACGATGCCATTCTTCGTGAGTTCGTTGCGCGCTGTGGATGACTGGAAACGACTTCATGCCAAGCGCGCTGATGCGATCACGCAAGCGGAGCTCGAGGCCAATGCGAAGTACGTCAAAAGCCCGTTTGCTCGCTCGATGAATGTTGAAGACTTGCTGCGCTTTTTGGACGACACCGTGCTGGACATTAACTTCATGGTTCAGCTTCCGTCGATTGAGAAATGCCTTGAGAAGTGGTGGAGGCTCTACGCGCGCGATAAGCATGCCATCGACCAGGATACCGTAAGACTACGATACATTTTTGCTGTGCCAGTGATTGAGCCGTACTTATTGTGTTTGGACATTCTGATTTCTAGCTGCGAAACGTATATTACGATCTGGCCTTCGTGCTTGTGGAGGCGAAAACGGAAGCGATTCACAAGAACTCGGTGTCCATGATCATGCGATCCAGCTGGACGAAATGGAGTTCTAAAGAGCCACCACTAGGCAAAAGCGAATTTTTCCGCCTCCTTTTTATTCTTGCCCATTTGGTACGGTGTTGCAGCAGCGATGGGCGTCAGCGCATACTAACTTCAAGCAAATTATCCGCAGATGACAGCAACAGATCGGCTAAATGACTACGTTGTCTTCTTCCAAGACACAATGAGTAAAATTGGACGGAACTACCGTCAGAAGCAAGTACGGGCGGAGCAGCATAGTCGACGACCAAGGATCCGACGCAAATCAACGCTGGACGAGATATTCAAAAATGGGGGAGCAATCTCGCCCAAACTGGTCTCAGAGCGAGATCGAGTGCAGCCCGCCACACTTTCTCATTCGAGCGCTTCTCCTAACCAAATACTTAATGTTCAGATGGGTCGAGTGTCAATCCAGAACGACGGTAAGGAAATGCTTGTGGTTGTAGAGTGTTGTCGTGTTTGATAAGTTGAACTGTTATATTATTCAGCCGCTGTATCCGAAGACGAAGATCAAGGTGGAGATTGCTTTGTGGAGCTGTTGGAGCGCAAGTCCCAGTATCAACGTGTCGTGGTTGATCCACTTCTGAACGATCGACGATTTCAAGAAAAATTTCGACACCCTGGTGGTGGCATGAATACGAACACCACCTCCACGAATGACATGTTGATCGCCTTGAACCCGACAAACAACAAATACTGTCCACCTCTACTGGCATCACGGCTAAGGACAAAGGCGTCTCCGAGTCCGTCAAGCAGCTATGCACTCAACCAGTTACGCACTACTACAAGTGTTACAGAACAGAGCAATCGCACTCAACCCGCGATTTCAAGCAATCAAGCGTCGGGTTCCTTACTGAATGGTGTACTTGCAAGCAGCAGCCCCACGGGCAGCACCAGAGATTCGCTGATTGCAAGCAAGCAAAAGTTACATTCCTCGAGAAGTACCCCAGCAATCGTGGATAAGCACAGCTCAAATAAGCAAGGCGCAACCTGGAACTCCTCAACGCCAGACGATACGTTACAAACACCTCGTGAGGAAGAGCTCATGCGGAGAAGTTTATCCCGAGTGACGTTAAAAACGCGCGTTGATCGAAACAGGGCAGCAGGAGAAGAAAGACTCAAGAACCGAGGCCATGAAACTCTTTGGCATTCGCCGAAGAAAGAAGAAAACGAGAAGAAAGGCATTTACCTGGCCATTTCAACGTGACCAACCAAAAGCCGACTAGGGTATTTGATACTCACAGGTTGAAGAGCTGGGCTAAGTGCCGGACAACTGCTGCACGGCCTTGTTTGGTGGATCGATAGACAGCACGGGCGCCCGCAATGTCTACGATGCATTCATTCATCGACGGGCGGTTGTGCAGTCGATACGTTGTCATGGGTAGCATCACGTTCACTTCTTCTCGAGTCTCTGGCGATTTGGATTTGAGCACCTCCATACTCCTTGGAACTTGAATTTGAAGCGCTTTCTCAATGTGACTGGTGTATGCCGAAAGGTTAAGCTCCAGCGTTGCAACTTCTACTTCAAAGATCGACGAACGGAGTAATAATGCGTGGAGCATTCGGGTCCGTTTAGCACTTCTCTCCAGCTTCAGATGGTCTGCTGTCGGAAACTTGTTCTGTGCTTCTGTATCTCCATTGACAGTATTAAATCTCTTAGTGGCACGTGGGCTGGAGTCTTTGGCATGGCCTTTTCGCGCCCCTTTTCTCTTGGGCAGGTGGGCGATGAGGCTGACGAAGCTGTGGTAAGCGTCTTGCAGAACAGAAAAATGAGTCGATGCAGATACATCGATATTTGCTAAATCACAACAGTTATGCAGAAAACGTAAGGACTCAACCTCATCCGCATGACAATCAAACAGTGATATAGCGTACTTGACGTCCGTAGTTCATCCGCAGTAGTTCGACCCATGGCTGATCGCATCGCCGCTTCATTGCAGTCAATCTTGATCGGTCCAACACACATTCGCCCTTTCAGCCCCACTTCCTCTTCAAGATTCCCCACAAACTGCACCCTTCCGGTTGGCTTTGCCGCTACCTCTTGAGCGGAATACTTCAGACCAACGTAGAAGAAACCGTCTTCTGGTAGACGAATGCAGTCAGTTGAAATCCACTTGTATTCGGAGGTAGTTTGTGCCAAGTCGGCATTGCCGGAGTTGTTGTGGGCATGTTGGTGACGAACCAGAGTAACATAAAACAGCCCCACGCGCATCTCCACAAGGATTCGCAAGAATGGGGTTCTTGTGAGCAGCATTGCGCCAGAGCAGTTCTCGACACCCACCTCAATACTTATGCCCTGCTTCGTCTTGTGTGTTTGATCCGAATTACCCTCGGACAGCCGTAAGGTCACAGGTCCTATTTGCCAGTTGAGTAGCGGGATAACCTTGGATGGATCGAGAATTCTAGTCGGAAAGAACTGTTTCTCAAACCAAGATGTTGTGTGGAGGCCTAGCTTTCGCTGTTTGTAGATCCATGCTCGCAGCGGTTCCAAGTCCAATGCATTCTCATGCTTGGTTGGACTCGGGAGATCGCTGGTCGAAGCAGCATGAGGGCGTGACAAGGAGGGAGATGCTGGGCGAATGGCTAGTTCGGCGGGACCGATCGTCAAACCTCGTACAAAATGTCTTCGCTCCCCAATGGCGGCGAACTCTGATGTCAAACCAGGCTCTAGAGATGACGGTGGGGATGGCAAAGAGTCAACCGAAACACTTCGATTGTGATGTGATGAGTGGTCCGAAATCGATTCGGTGGGTGCTATCGAAAACTCCATTGCAAACGAAATTTTTCGCTTTGGTGAAGGAGGAGCTGCAGTGAAATCAGTGCGTAGCTCGTTCTCAGTTAAAGCCCGGCATACGCGTTGTTCATACACTGTCATTGTCGCAACGAGGTCTGATAACTCCCATTGCTCTTCTTGGGTGAGTGGCTCAAACTCCGGTAGAGGACGCCGTCGCGGAGATGGTGGCGGGGTACGACCTTTACCAAATTTGGCAGAACTATTACTTAACCCCAAAAGAGCTTTTCCTCGCCCGTACAAAGCAATTTCCATGGCAGCTGGGCTCAAGCTCCGCGCATACAGGTGGATGTATCGTTTACGGCGTATTTCTTGGAGCTCTTTATCGTCAAGTTCATTTTGGCGCCACCAGTACCTCGGGTCAACGAACTGAGCAGGGTCTCTATCCTCTGGTGACTCGTTTCGCGATCGTTGTTGCTGCGCTAGGACACATCGAAAAGCGTATCTCCACATTGCACGAAACCATTGCCTAGATTTTCGTTGCTTCTCAACAGAGAAAACCATTGAAGCGCGATCTTCATTAGGTGGCACAGGAAAAAGAGCGTTGGCCACCACCATGACACTTGGAGGTACGTGATGCTCCCGATCAATGCATGAAGGACGCCATTTCCACGTGCGAAAGCGTTTGAAGTAATCTACCACATGCTCAAGTTCTTCCAGTATAACAGTGATCTGGTCAAAATCAAGGTTTAACTCAATTGCCTCGGTAGCGATATCGATTGCTGCCAGCACAGGCTTGGCTAAGTTTTCAGTGTCGCCGTCGTTTTGTACCTCAGGTACTAAGTCCAGCTTAATCCAGATGACGCGCACATAGACCAACTCACGCCGCGGGTCACGTGCAAACGGCTTCAGCACACACTCTTTAAAACGTTTTAGTGCATCTTCATGAGTAAATTGGCGTAGTGCGGTGTCAGCTTCAGGAAAAGAGAGCAGAGCAGATGCAACAGGATGATCCGCAGAATCAGGAGACGCCTCTGTTTCGGAGGGCAAGATCCAAAATGCCTCCGCATCAAGATCCGTGTAAAACGATACGTTTTCGACCGTAAGTAGCTTCGACATGACACCGTCGGCTGCTTTGGGGTATGTCACGCCAGGCTGTTGGCGTCGATACAGAATCTGGTCCTCCAATTCCCGAGGAGCAAAGCGAATCAACTGCCCAACACCAACATTCAGTGGCAGGGTTTCGATCCAGTGGGAAGCTTAACTGAACGCACCGGTATGTTAAGACCATAGGCCACAATTTTATCACTGTCACTTCGCGGACTCTGCACACCCACGCAACACCGGAATGGTTACTCTATCAAGCAGCTTCGCGCAGCAAATCCCCACTTACCTCTACTCGAATGTGGATGCGTTCCAACTGAACGATCATCTCCGTTCTCACCGCTCGAACTCGACTCTGCAGCAAGCGCAAACTCCGAGTCAATTTGAAGACGCAGCCACTCAACTGTTAACCCAATTGCGCGTACCGAGATCCATTTCTTCACGGAGAAAAGCGAGCTGCGCCCCTTCTTGGTCTCGGACGGCGCCCCGAAGCACTGCATGATGGCGACCACGAGCTCCTTGGCGTAGCGGACGAGCAGCTCGTTGTCCCACTGCACCTTGTGCGGCCTCAGCACGAGGCAGACGTCGCTGACGCTGACCTCTAGGGGCCACCCGGCCACGGCCCCCACGAGACCCTCGACCTTGACGTTGCCCACGTAGCCGGCGGACAGCTCGAACGGCAGCTGCAGCGCATTGACGAGCTGCACATAACAAACCAACGATCCCATTGCTCTTTAGTGCTCTACTGCTGCTGTATCACTAGGGTGGAATTTCTACTCACGGCGGTCTTGAGGAACACGTCGCTGAGCTTGAAGTGGCTGGCCTCGAACAGGTCCCCGGCGTAGAAGGACACGTTGTCCTCCTGCACGTCCACGAAGAACTCGCCCAGCACCTGCTGCAGCGCCTCGAAGATCATCCTCCCCCACCACGATCGCAGGACTGAGCGCCGCCTGCAGGAAAGCCAACCCACTTCAACGTATGAAACGATCATGACGTGGCGCACACCATGTATCATATATGACAGGGAAGTAAATCTTCATTCCCTCTCAAACTTGATCCAAATATGGTGTGCACCACATCGCCATTTTCGGCCACGTTGCCGTCGCATCGAGCAATAGCTCCACGACGAGAAGGAGCCCCCGCAGACGCACACACAGCGCTCCGCCGCCATGATCAAGTTCGTGCTGATGGTGAACAAGCAGGGCCAGACGCGCCTGGCGCAGTACTACGACTTCCTGTCCATCCAGGAGCGCGTGGCGCTGGAGGCCGAGATCATCCGCAAGTGTCTGGGCCGCAACGAGACGCAGGTGCGGCCTATCGCCTGCCCCTCCCCTTCCGCCTCCCCCTTGTAGACGCCCTGACCGACAATTTGTTGCTGCTGGCGACAGTGCTCGTTCGTGGAGTACCGCGGCTACAAGGTCATCTACAGGCGGTACGCGTCGCTCTTCTTCATCGTGGGCGTCAAGGACGACGACTCGGAGAACGAGCTGGGCATCCTCGAGTTCATCCACGCGCTGGTGGAGACCATGGACAAGTACTTCGAGAGCGTGGTACGTTGCTGGCAAGTGGCGTGGGCTGCTGGTGGTGCAGGGAAGCTGAAGACGATGTGTGTGTGTTTTGTTGTTGTGCTGCTGTGCTTTTTGGTGGTTGTCTGCAGTGCGAGCTTGACGTAAGAGGGGGTGTTGTTGATGCTGCTTTTGGCTGGTGTGACTGTGTGCTAATGGTGGTGGCTTGGCGTTTGTTTGCTTGTTTGTCGCTGCAGATCATGTTCAACCTGGAGAAGGCGCACTTTATCCTAGACGAGATGGTCATGAACGGCTACATCGTGGAGACGAACAAGATCTCCATCCTCAAGCCGATCCACCTGATGGAGAAGGCTTCGTAGGTGCAAAGCGCCAGAGGTCCTGTTGAACGGGTTGGAAGTTGAGATCGGGATCAGTGTGCTAAATACATTTTTTTTCATAGTCCTGTACTCCGAGGCGTTGATAAGTGCGCGCAAGTAGTGCGAGATGCAACTACCTGTATCGCCGAGGCGCATATAGCAATGCTGACGGGGCTGCGTTATACTTTCTGGTCAACGGGTGCACAGTACTCGTTGCAGGTACAGCGTTGATAAATGTTCCGCATGTTGATACTCCTAGATGGGCGTGTGCCTGCTGTTTCCCCTCGTACTCGGCGGCTCGCAGCTCGACATGCTGTTCCTTCAGCCAGACAAGGATCGTCTTCATGGTGCTGGTGGCCGTTCCGGATGCTCTCGCCCCGGAGAGGATGTCTTCTTTGCCGTCTCCATTGGTAAATCTATTCTGATCTAGGAGGAGCCGCTGTCACCTTGCATCAGGTCTTCACTACCTTCGACGGCCCTATCGCTAACTAGGGTGATTCCTGATCTGCATTGTAAGTACTCGCAACCCGAGCATACTTAAGTATCCGTGTCATCCTGGTCAGCTTGAATATCGCCTCGGCCTTCTTCCTCGCCGTCGCCATTGCCGGATACGCTGCCGGACCAGCCGATCTAGCGAACTTGCACACATTTCCATCAACCGAAGCAGCCTTGTTCAGATTTGCACGCCTTGGAATGATTGCGAATCGATGATACCTTTGACCAGCCCAAGCTGGGTCATTCCCGATTTTGCGAGTGCCCTGCGTACTTGCCCTCCATGGTGCGCGACAGCGAAAAGACTCAGTTGCTGCCGGCAGTGCAGGCCATCTACGGCTCTACCAGCAACAAAGTCAGGATCAAGAGGTGTTTGATCATCCTGGGCGTCGTGGCGACGGTGATTCTGTCCGGATTGAGCGTGTGGTGGTTGTTCTTCGATGAGCCCGCAGCAGTGGCTGGTGATACGTTTATCTGCGGAGGCACCAAGAACGAGGTCGGGTACATCAAGCTGGCGAACAAGAAGGACGATCACTACTTCTACTGGTTCTTCGAGGCCAAGCACAATGCGAGCACGGCTCCGCTGGTCATTTGGCTGACGGGAGGGCCTGGCGGATCGAGTTTGCTGGCGCTATTTAACGAGAACGGCCCGTGCCGCATTCAGTCTGACCTCACGACATCGATTCACCCGTACTCTTGGACGTACGAGGCCAACATGATCTGGCTGGACCAGCCCTCTAGTGTTGGTTTCTCGTACAGCTCTGGAGGCGACCGCGACTACAATGAAAAGGACGTGGGCGAGAACTTGTACTGGTTCTTGTAGGGGTTCCTTGAGAAGCACCTGGAGTTTGATGGACGGGAGTTCTATTTGACGGGGGAGAGTTACGCTGGTCACTATCTTCCTGCAGCAGCGCACTACATTTGGGAGCAGAATAGGGGGAACGACTCGGAGGAGCAAAAGATCAACTTGCAAGGAATTGCGATTGGAAATGGCTGGACAGACCCCATTATACAGGCATGTGTGATCTTGCGCTCCTACACGAAGCTTCCAAGCTCAATTTCCCTATAACCCTTACAACATCACGCTGCTGAACGAGGAAGCTGCCCAGCAGCTCAAGATTAATACCGTGACATGCCTCGAGAAAGCGCAAGATTGCCAGCAAAAACCGACCGATGCAGTCTGTGATGAATCAGCGCCATTCTGTTTCGACAACTTGGTTGGGCCAATCTCGGAGAAAATCACTGGACGTAACCCGTACGATATCAGAGAAAGCTGCGACTGGGTGGAGTATGGATTTTGCCATGACGTGCCACTCATCGAAGGCTTCCTCAAGCAAGACGTGGTGCGCGAGTACCTAAACGTCGATCGTGACTGGGTAGGTGGAAGTGAAGACGTGGACGCAGACTTCACGGTGGACTTCCTGCAGTCATTTTCTGGCGACGTCGCTGATCTTCTCAATGATGGAGTCCGCGTGCTTCTCTATGTTGGAGATGCCGACCTCATGTGCAACTGGTTCGGCAATAAAGCCTGAATCGACGCGCTCGAATGGAAAGGTAAGGTCAGCTTCAACTCGGCCGAGGAGAAGCCGTTCCTGGCTCGATACGTGGTAAACCCCACTGCCGAATGGACGACTGCCGGGGTGGTCAGGGCGTTCGCGAACCTGGCTCTAGTTCGCGTGTTCAACGCCGGGCACATGGTCCCGACGCACCAGCCTGCGGCTTCGTTGGACCTCATCAACCGGTTCTTCAAGAACGAGGTGCTCGCTTAAGGTGGCGTCGGGGTGGAGAATGACAAGTGCTAACAACCGTTACGCAGTAGGTTAATACAGAGGAGACCCAAAGTCAAGTTGAAGTGGGGTTGTGTGCGCCACACGAAGTGGGCCGCCCCGCCGCTCGAAAACGGGTGGGGGTGGCGGGAGCCAGTCGAACCCGTTTACCCCTTTCCATACAATGGGCGAGTGTCTCATTTCGTCCAATGAGCGGTCTGAACCCGTCAAGGGAGTCGCCGCCTGTGAGTTGCAAACCCGCGCACCCGGCATCGATCGCTCGGGTCACTGGTGAATTGCTCGCTTGGTCGCAGCCAAGTGTCGAGTGCGTGCCTGCCTGCGCGTGCATATACCTACTACCTACTGGTTATCACTAATTGCCGCGCGACGCCTAACTCGCCGCTTAACTCGCACCGTAAAAAACCCCGCAGCGCAAGACGCAGCGACTCCGCGCGGCCACGACGGCGGCGCCTGGACCACGGTGGACGAGCACAGC
>JAHWLF010000436.1:0-14135 GCA_024679295.1 Phytophthora parvispora
GAGCCGCCTGCGCGCCGGCTTGAAGCGGAGCTGGCCGCGAGGGCTCGCGGGCGGACGAAGTGCAAGGCCAGAGGACGAGCGGCGGTGTCGAGGAGCAGGAGGACAGGGAAAGAGAGCAGACAGACAGTGATAACCGACGCGGAGACGCAATGGCAATGTAACCTTAGACGCTTCAGCGAGGCTTGGTCTCCGATGAAGGATGCGCGGGCGGTTCATGCGAGCTGCGTGTGCTGCCTGGAACGGAGATCAAGTGTGTTTTTTGATTGGGTTGGTGCTGGATGACTGACACATTGTCGAGCTGAGCTGCAAGCACTTACAAGCTCGTTATTTCTGTCAGAGACATTGCAGCCTCGACAAGAAAAACCGGTGGAAACGCACGGTGGCATGGCGCGCCGAAACGGACCTGGAGGCCAGGACAGCAGGACTTGCAACCTCGGTCATCCCAGCAAGTTCCAATCGACGAGTGGCCAAGCCTCGACTCGATACAGCAACAACTCTCGAAGGAAGCTCAAAGGAGCAGGAGGCGTACTTTCCGAGTAGGACGGGCCAGAGCGCATTGAGAAGGCAGCGATGGCCGAGATTAGCTACTACGATGCGGACCTCAGCGACGCGATCACGAAGCTCAATGACCTGATGGGCAAGGTGGCCAAGGCGCCGCCCGGTGTTCGACCAGAGGTACGACAAGCCGGCGTGATAATCTGTGCGAACGTCTTCTTAATGCTTTGTCACTGCGTAGATGCTCGCCATGGCTGAAGTGAAACTCAAGGAGATGATGGAGCTCAAGAAAGGGTTTCAGTTGGCACTTCGACAAGCTCCACGCGACCAAGTTACTGCCTTTCGTGAGGTTGGTGTTTGCTGGTATCGATTGTCATGGTTGCGTTGCTGACGCCTCATCTATCTTGTTGCACAACAGAAATTTGAGGAGCACTGCGCTCGCGTTGAAGAGCTCTCCAGTGAATTCCGTTGGGCCAAGGCTGAGCAGGAGCGCAATGGCCTCTTTGGTGATCGTGCCGCAGCAAGTGCCGGGGCTCGAGGGACAAACGGCCTGGGAAACAAGGACTTGCTGGATAAAACGGTGGATATCCAATCGAAGACGGAGCAAAGTCTCATGAGCACAGCGAAGATGGTGGAGCAGTCGAAGGAAGTCGCGGCGGCTACTGCGGAGGTTCTGCGCGGCCAACGCGAGCACATTGTCGAAATTACGGATGCTGTCATGGGCATTGAAGACAGTTTGCAGCGTGCTGACAAGCTCATCCGCTCTTTCGCACGACGAATGGCCACAGACCGAGTGATTTTGCTTTTCACCTTTCTCGTGATCGTTGGAATCGCTGGTATCGTTGGGTACAAATCTGTCCACCCCAACGACACCACCTTTTACGTGCCGGATGAAGTTACCCCACCGGACCCGACGGCGCTCTACAACACCACAGTGTCTGCCATTAACAGCACGCTCAACTCGGGGACGTGAACCTCCGGCAACTTGTAGTTGCATAGCGATAGCGAAGCACTATTCAGCTGTTCTAACCCCGCGTGAACCAATGTTTAAGTTCTATCAACAGCTCTTCTCGTTTTGCTTGTCCTAGGAACTATCGTCATCTGACCCAGATTCATCGTCTTCATCGTCCGAACCGGAGTCTTCCTCTTCAGAGTCATCTTCATCCGAGCCGCTCCCCTCTTCTGAGCCCTCTGAACCCTCTTCACCTTCCAATTCGACTTGTAGGAACTCTTTGAGCTGGTACAAACTCTGTAGCTTGGCGCGGTGACCTGCTTTCTTGATATTCATGGCGTCTAGCGTCCTGTCATCAAGCCCACTGGTGCCAAGCAAGAAATTGGCATCATCGAAGCCCTCGTCAAAGAAGGTGGGCGCGTATTCCACGAGTCCTATACTCGCCAGCCAGCTTGCAAGTTGGGCACGACCAGAAGCACGAGTAGCATGGTCTACAAGAAGCGTTTTCAGGTCGTCGAGCCCCAGCTGCGCAGCCAAATCGATCGGTGTTGAACCATTCTGACAAACCATGATGGGATGAGCAACACGAGAGAGTAGAATCGGCATACTTTATGCATACCTTGGACTCAAGTTGCTGAATGCTAGAATCATTCAGCAAGAGCTTCACGATGGCTCTATTTCCTTGCAGAATCGCCAAGTGCAGGGGCGTGCAGCCAATCTGCTCAACCGAATCCCAACAGACATGAAAAGACCAAAGCTTCAGTGAACTCAGAATACTACTGCACGTACTTGCTGGTCGACTGCATTCACTTTCGTAGCTGAAGATGCTGCTAGTAGGAGCTTGACGATAGCTTCGTGCTCAAAGCGCACGGCAATATGCAGCGGAGAGTAGGCGTACTTCGTCTAGTGCAACATTCGCAAAGGTTATTCGGCCTCTCGGCCACGAGCGATCAGCCAACTGCATCAAAATGCGACGTACATTGCCCAGAGAATTCACTGATTCAGGGTTCCTAACAATCAGCTCCGACACAAGCTCTGCGTCACCCAGTGCACAAGCATACTGCAGCGGTGTCCACGCCACCGTATCGCGCGGTGATCCCGCCTCCAAGCGTCCGCAGCCTAGCTCTTCCGCCGACACCCCCAAATCCTCCAGCCTCGTCACCATCTGCGTAAATTCTGCTCTAATCGACGCCTCAAGCGTCACAGTCGTAGTTATCTCAACCCCCAAGTGTACAATTCCACCTAGATGACCACGCCACCGCCAAGCACTAGGCAATTCAAGTTGCTCCTTCTATTGGTTTCTATCCCTAAAGAAATGCACCGCTCGTTCTCAACTAGTAGTAAAATGGCCACGACTTGGTCACGATCAGCGTCACGGCCGTGGCCACCACCACAACCAGCAGCACTGCAATGGGCTCCGGTGGCTTGTACAGCTCGCGGAAGCGCAGGTTCTCGTTGCGCCCGAGCATGCGGCGCTTCCGACGCATCGCAGCGATGAATTTGTCGCCGAGCGTCTTGCGCGTCTCGTCCTTGAACGTGAACCGTGCGCGCATCTCTGCCTGCTCCTGCAGGAACGCCGCGTAGGCCGCAGCTTCGTCCAGGTCGTCCACGAGGTCGTCGCCTTCGTCGTCCCCGGGGTCGGCGCTGTCGTCCTCCGTGTTCAGCAGCTCGGTACCGCTGGTAGACCGCGCCTTCACGGGGCTGCCTCGACGGTACGCGTGCGTCTGGGTCGGGTCATCGTCGTCGTGGCTCTCAAACGCGTCCGCTTTGCCGCGAGGGATGGTCGGAGCGTAGGGCGACGCTCGCTGCTTCATGCTCGCCATTGCTGCTCTGCTCTGCGTCTCTTGAAGGCAAATGGGACTTCACTTCAACATCGACAGGGTAACGGCCCCGGTTGGCGCAACATGCCGCCACATTCAAGGCACCACCTGGCTTCATAGAACCGGCAACCGTAATACCGACGTTTACCGATGTCTACCGAGCAGTACAGTTGGATAAGACTCATTCTTAGTACCTCTATCTATTGATAACCTAAGTATACAACTTATAGGAAAGATACAAATACGTGTATAATGACTTTTATAACATAATTATCCTACTACATAGCATACAGTATGGATAGCATAGGTTGATGTGTGTATGACTGTACGCATTCAAGCTGCTCGACGCAGAGCCGCACAACCGGAACGGACCTGCGGACGAAGGAGACCAGCAGCGAGAATGCCGAGTGCCAAGTGGGAGTTCGTGCGCATCGGCGTGTACATCACCAGTGCGTAGCCTGCTGCCTTCCGCAGTGGACCCTATTGACGGAGACAGTGCTCTAACGACTGCGTCCTTGTCGTCTGCAGTCCCCATCGTCGCCACCTGCATCTACGCGCAGCCCGACTGCATCAACTTCATCATCGACAGGGTGAGCGGAGGCTGCCAATGCTCGTCGAGTGTAGGTTAATATGCTAACGCCTGTGTAATTGCAGTGGCGCTACATCGAGTACCCGCCGCAGGCTGTGACTCGCGAGGAGTACTACAAGAAGATGCGCGAGCTGGCTAAGGAGGACAAGTAAACTGCGCTGTCTGCAGCCTAGACACGACGGATCAGGAGCTGCTATTTCGGCTGCTGCTGCTACTACCGCTGGCTCGTAGTTGCACTACCGAGGCTTGCGAGACCCCCCCCTCTCTTTAATATAAAAGGCCAAAAGCATGTTGTATTTGGTAGAGTGGCGGCACAGCATGGCTCGTGGCGGCAGTTGCATGCGCTTCTCTCTTCACGGCCAGCAGTGCGCCGTCTATACTAGTATTCTTGCTTCACCTGGAGCTGCTGACCGATGTCATTTCCCCTGTCTGATTCGCGTTTGTAGCTGACGGTTGCGCTATTTGTCCGACTAGCGATAGCGAGGCCGCCGCATTGAAGAAGACACGCCGAGCCGAGTCAAGCCCCCCTCCTCAACCTGTTTACTGTTTCCGCAGCAGACAGTAGATCCGTGTGTCGTTGTGAATCATGTGCAGGTGGCGCTGCTCGCCGCGCAGGCACATGAGCAGGCCGCCGAAGCTGGCGTAGATGGCCACCATGTTGCCGCCCTCGTGGTCGTACTGGAACACCTTGCCGTACATGCCGTAGTCGTAACGGTCCAGCAGCGTAGGCTACAGCACAATAATCAAAGGTGAAATTAGCACCCTCCCCACGAACTACCTCCTCAACAGCAGCAGAGCAGCAGTGCCGCACCTTGCCCGACTGGTTGAACGTGCCGTCGTCCGGCTTGCCCTCCAGGTCCAGCGTGCTGACGAGTGCCAGCGTGAACTTCTCGTTCTGGCGCAGACGGTAGACCTCCGAGTTAATGTCCAGCGTCAGCTCCAGCTCGTACGACACGCCCTTGCACACCACGCGGGTGACTGTATCAATGCACAATACCGTCAGTCTACCTGGCCCTATCTCCTCTCCCAGAGCGCGTACACCAGCGGCAGCGGCGCCAAAACACGCAGCATTCTCTCGCACGCACCCTTGTCGAACTTCTTGCCATCCGGGTTGAGCTGCCGCACCTCGAAGATATCCTCAAACAGCTCGGTCGCCATGGTGCTCTCGCTCGGTCTCTGCGATTGATTCAGAAAGTGAATGGCCGTTGGGCTTTTGCGCCCGTCGGTACGTCACCGGTTTCTGTGTGTCGGTATGTGGTGTCCGACACACCAGGTTCACTGTTAGATACACCACAAACACACAACCAGATGGCTTAACCGACGCGCGCACTGTAACGACGAAGGCCAGAGCCAGAAGACGAGAAGCAAGAGATAGCCTGGCGAGCTTTGCGTCGCAGACCCCCGTCGAGCGCCGCAGCACACACCCCAACACACTAGATAGACAGGCATGGCGTCGCCCCGCGAGGACGAGTACGACTACCTGTTCAAGATCGTGCTCATCGGCGACTCGGGCGTGGGCAAGTCGAACCTGCTGAGCCGCTTCACGCGCAACGAGTTCAACCTCGAGTCCAAGAGCACCATCGGCGTCGAGTTCGCCACCAAGTCCATCGTGGCCGAGGGCAAGACCATCAAGGCGCAGATCTGGGACACGGCCGGCCAGGAGCGATATAGAGCAATTACCAGCGCGTACGTCGGTCCTCCTCCTCCCCCCCCTGGGTTGGCAATAGGCTGGGTATGTTTGTATGTACCCCGACTAATTATTGGGTGATGGATGGGTTTGTGAGCAGATACTACCGCGGCGCAGTAGGCGCGCTGCTGGTGTATGACATCACCAAGCACGGCACCTTCGAGAACGTGGAGCGCTGGCTCAAGGAGCTGCGGGACCACGCGGACGCCAACACGGTGATCATGCTCGTGGGCAACAAGAGCGACCTGCGTCATCTGCGCGCCGTGTCGACCGAGGAGGCCATGGCGTTCGCGGAGAAGAACAACCTGGCGTTCATCGAGACGTCGGCGCTGGAGGCCACGGGCGTGGACACGGCCTTCCAGCGCATCCTGACCGAGATCTACAAGCTCATGAGCCGCAAGACCATCCAGGCGGAGGAGAATGCGACCGCCAGCCTCCCCACGGGCAACAGCATCGCCATCACGGCCGAGAACACGACCGAGAGCCAGAAAAAGAAGAAGAAGAGCGGCTGCTGCTAGGCGGCGAGGAAACTAGGGGGGAGCTGATTAATGGAGACACGGGACGACTGGTAGTCAACGCGAGCGCAGGAACAAAATGACCTATGCACTTCAAATGCAACCGAGTTTCAACTTGACACGCACGTGGCACCGCAACGTCTGACGATTTTGCGCTTCGGTCCACCCTATTTTTAGTCTTTAGTCCTCTTATTTGCGATTTCGTCCGGCTCAATCAGACCACTTTCGCAACCACCGATGGCCAACAAGAAGAAGCGCAGCCGCGCCCAAGCCGCCAGCGCTGTACGTGTGCGGAAGCCCGTGATACAAATTATGTATATACATACCGGTACTTATTCGTGCATTTGCAACACTGTGGCAGGCCGACGCGAAGCCCGCAGCGTCCGAGCCCAAGCCCAAGAAGAAGTTCGCGTTTGCCAAGACGCTGTCCACCGATGCAGCAGCTGCAGGCGGCAACAAGCAGAAGCAGCAAAATGAGCAACCGGTAGTGAAAACTGAGACGGTATCTACCGCTGTCACCGACAGTTCCGGCGCAGCGAAGAAGAAGAAGAAGAAGAAAAACAAAAACAAAAGGGCACCATCTCCGACCGGTGTCGCGGACAAGAAGGAGGCCAAGAAGGCCAAGGCCAGCGAGATTGACGACCTGTTCGCGTCGCTCAAGACGGAGAAGCAGAAGAAGAGCATTGCTGAGGAGCAGCAGAAGCTCGCCGAGGAGGAGGAGGAGCGCCGCGAGAAGAAGGAGAAGGAGCGGCTGCAGGAGCAGATTAAGAAGCTCGAGGCGCAGAGTACGTGTGCGGATCAAGTTGGGGGTTGAAATCGAGGTGGCTGATTGATTTTGGCATTTAATTTACGCGAACAGACACCAACTCGACCGCTGCCGGCCTCAACCCGGACCCGCGACCTGGTAAGTACCCAACTTCGACTCGACCGAGGAATATTAAACTCCAGGCTGACATGTTTATATTGTTTATTTATTTATTTTTCATGTCAGTTCGCTATGATGAGGACGGACTGCCCATTTACACGGAGGCCTCGCTGCAGATCGGCAAGGGCGGAAACACCAAGGACTGCCCGTTCGACTGCTGGTGCTGCTTTTAAGTCCCATAACTATTGCGTGCACGGAGGAGCATACTGCTGCTATAGCCATCAAGGGTCAATCCAATTGCTTTTGAGTTACTAAACTGAAACATAATGGACGCCGAGATGGCGAGTGAACAGGTTCACACGTTAACGCATTGCCCAGACCAATGAAAAGTATAAATCCACCGATAACGTTACCGGGAAACCAACCGGGAGCGCCATCCCTGGCGGAATACCGAGGACTCGACGTCCATCGAACTGGACCATGGTTCTTAAAAGCGGCAATTGGGAGTGGATCGAGTAGCACCAGCGGGTGCACTCGAATATCGTACAACATGTATTCGGCGTTCGCGAAGTCGGGATCGAACTTCACACACAGCACACTGGCATCACAGCCCGATATCGCCTTGTGGTCGAGTTGGCCTTGTGTTATCCCCCACGGCTGCGAGACGCCGATCTCCATTTTGATCGTCCGAGAGTCGTCAAACATTGGAGGAAGCACGGACGCCGGCGTTGTTTCACATGGGCCATAACTCATGTTTGGCCATGATCGTCGCCCAAGGGAGTTGGTGGCGACCAAGTGGCCTTTGAGTCATCGGTCAATGTTTCGCTCGGCGAATGAAGAAAGTTGTATAAATCCGGAAATGTAAGCCCGTGTGGACTGTCGGCAAACTCGATGATGTGGGCCTCTCCGGTGTCAGCAAACCTTTCAAGAAAATTAGGTCGAAGAAGTCTCCGTCGGTGTCCGCGAACGCGTTCCATTAATCTTCCGTTGCCTGGCACACAAGCAACGTGCCAGTCGCCGGTGGAGGCTGCGCCAGTGCAGCTTCGAGAGCAGCGTTAATGCGATCGTTGCTGGAGAGAAGGCGGAGAGGAAGAGAAGTCATGACCGCCACTGCTCAAACTATTGTGGTTACTACAGATCGAAGGTTGGCGTTCGATGCCCGCTGTCGCCGTTGTTGTTCATGAGCTACCGTAGCTAGTACTGACACGAGAAAATTAAATCTTGGGCTTGGGCCGAAGCTATTGGCAATAATGCGAAAGTGGTCATCTTGGAAGGTATACGTCTAAAACCAACACTGGGGCGTATTCAGACGACGTGCTGCGGTGACTATTTGCTGCCCCTTTTCGGTCCCTGGAAGGAGAAGGCGTTAACTTTCAGCGTTTAGTTCGAAATTAAATCTCTGCGTTGCAAACCTTGGCCATTTTGATCCCAGGCTGAATGAGGCTGGCGAAGACCAACTTCCGAGGCGTAAATTGGCTCGCTGTCGTCGTAATCCATCTCTGATTGCGAAACGATGGCTCACTGTCGTCCTAATCCATTTCTGATTGATAGCGCTTGATTTGATCTTGGCAGACTTGTCTCCTGCGATTGATGTCTACAGATACACTGGCAATTCTGAGAAGCCTTGGTAGAACCGAAATTCATCATCACGATGCACATGAGCCATTACGCTGCCGCTCAGTTTGTGTGTCAGCACTGGATTCCAACCAAACAGGGCTGTCTTCTGCAAGCTATAGGTAGTATTGACTCATTCTTGGGGCCACTATCCCCTCGGAAAGCGTTGAATGCGGCATGCCAAGCAGGAGCGCTAGAATCCACGCTCGAATATTTCCTGTCGCGTACGACTCCGAGTTGGAAGGAGACGTTGCGAGCTGCTGTTCAAGGTGGCCACCTTCATGTGCTACATTGGATGACGAATCGACAGGATGGGCGAGGCCCGTGGAAAGCAGATTTCGATCATTTGTTAGAAGTTGCTGCAGCTCACGGGCATCTAGAAGTGGCCAAGTGGTTATTTGAGCGGGGAACTGACTGGTACACTGTGTGGACGCTGGATAAATCTACGCAAGGTTACTACACCAAGGCCTGGTCGTATGAACTCAATGTGTCGAAGGGGTTACAGGCAGCTGCAGCAAATGGCCACTTCGCTCTCGTGCAGTGGCTCTACGGTGCTCGATCGGACACGGCCAGCAGGCACGGTAGTCCTTTGAGCAGGGCGGTTGCGAACGGCCATCTTGACATCGCACAGTGGCTGCACAATGCCCAAGGTGGCAAGTGCTCTGTTTTAGCCGTTATTAAAGCAGCTAAGAACGGATACTTAGAAGTGCTCCAGTGGCTGCATTCGAACAACCTTTTGATATGTTCGACGGACGCGATGGACGGAGCGGCCGAGAACGGACAGTTGGAAGTGGTGAAATGGCTGCATCAGACTCACCACGAAAGTTGTTCTCCACGAGCCCTCTTCCAAGCGGTTAACAATGGTGATTTAGAGCTGGTGAAGTGGCTGTATGCAAACGTTTTCTTGAATTGCAATCGATACGTACCATACATGAGTGGTATAACTGCTGCCAGGCGTGGACACTTGGACGTGGTAAAGTGGGTGCACGAACACTTTCCTAACTCGTTCAGTAACCATGAAATGGACGCCGCTGCAACAAATGGCCACATGCATGTGATCAGGTGGCTTCATGAAAATCGGAGTGAGGGGTGCTCCGACATGGCTTCGTTTGATGCCGCACGAAAAGGTCACTTAGAAGTTGTTCAGTGGTTACACGAACATTATCCAAATAGGTTTGTTCCAGAGGCAATGGATGGAGCAGCTGAAAATGGCCACCTCGAGGTTGTCCGCTGGTTGCACGAAAATCGTCCCGAAGGCTGTACAGGATATGCTATGTATTTTGTTGCACTTAAAAACCGCCTTGACGTATTTCTGTATCTACTTAAACACCGAACGGAAGGGTTTCCAAGCAATACGATGCACGATGCGCAAGATATCCATGTGTTGTGCCAGTTTGGCTCCGACATCCGTGGAAATCGACGACCCAATCGTGCTACCAGCGCTCAATTAAAGGTACTGCAGACGATATTCGAGCAGCGCCCGGCTTTTCTTCAAGACTGTTTGTCCTGCTTAGCATGGATTGCATGTAGTAGAAGCAACACCGCAATTTTGGACTGGGTGAATCAGTTTGGGATTGAGCTGCGGTCGACAGCTCCCATCCGTAGCGTTATCAGCCGCGGCGACGTGAATTTGTTGCGGTGGTTTAGCGAAAGCGGTTTTGCGATCGTGGATCCGGATCTGCTCGAGTTCGCAGTCAAGTGCGACCAGCTCGACGCGGTCATTTGGCTATATGAGCACGGCTATACTGTTAATTCGCTTGAGCTGGTCAAGGTCGCTGGGGAAAACAAGAATGTGCCTTTGTTGCGATGGCTAGCTGAGCATGGACCGCCACTAGACTTGTCAACCGCGAGGACGTTGGTTTTCGAGCAGCGTTACATAGAGATGGCTTGGTGGGTATCCGGGGAGAACCGCAGACGCCTTGTGCTTGAAGCGCTGCAGAAGGATAATCGAAGCGTTATATGGTGGGTGCTTTCGTGCACAAAGTTTCAAGACGAAAACACAAGACAGTGTATTCGAGACGCCATCCAGCACAGCCCGGAGGGTACGAAGCAATGGATTGGGGAAAATATGCGAGAAGTGGAGTCTTGTCTTTGGTGTTTTTCGAGACCCAGCAAGAAGCGAAATCGGGAGATTGAGACGCAAACTGTATCCAGCATGAAGCGAAAGAAGGCGGAGCGATGAATGAAGTTTCCATTTTTCTTACACCTTAGCAGGTTTTGAATTATCAAACTACTTCAACGCCTTAAGCCTTTTAAGTCCGTGTGCTTCTTGTTTCCATTACACCACACGTTTCATCGCAGCATCCTCACTTTGTCCTGGATAATACTGTCTCCCCTGTTTCCTCATTGCGCGTCTTCTTTCACGTCGAGAAACACCAACGACATGCCCCCACGCTACTCATGTCTTGTTTCAGCCACTGCAGCGTAGCTTTCGAACACTGCTGAATAGTATCACGAATGATTCTTCGAGTGCTTTCGTCTTGAAACTGTGTACGCACTAAGGTCCACCAGAGCACTTCTCGGTCATCATTGTTCAGCGCCTCAACCACGATTTGTCTCCGACTGTCTTCTGGCAAGCCCCATGCGAACTCTATGTGCCGATACTCCAAAACCACCATTTTTGCTGTCGTCAAATCCAGTGGTGGTCCATTTTCAACCAGCCATCGTAATACGGGTACATTCCTGTGCATGTGCCCATTCAGCATATTGTTCGCAGCAATCTTGACCAGCCCAAGCGAATTTACGTCATACCCGTGATACGACAGCCAACGAACGACTTCTAGCTGCCGGTTTTCGACAGCTAATTCCAACAACGTCGAATCCGTAAGCTCAAACCCATTCTCATAAAACCACTGCAGTATTTTAACACCGCCGTAAGAGACAGTTCTTTGGATGGGTTCTATCGAGAGCAGTTCAATTCCGAACTGGTTTACCCAGTCCAAAATTGCGATGTTGCCGTTTTCGCATGCAACCTCCGCCAGACACGCCAAACAACGCTGAAGGTAAGCAGGCTGCTGTTCGAAAACAGTTTGCAGCTTCTTCAATTGATCCTCCGTTGCTGGGTTTGGATTGGGTTGTCGATTATGTTGCTCGTTGGGACCAAAGTGGCATTTTACTTGCAAATATTGCACAGAATGCATCCTTCGGCTTGAAACCCCTTGGATCCGGTGCTCAAGCACATACATGAAAATGTCGAGGTGACCATTCAAAGCGGCATCGAACATTGCATCATGTGCAGTCAAAAGTAGTTCGGGACGGTTTTCATGTAACCACCGAACGACCTCAAGATGGTCATTTTTCGCTGTTCTATCCAGTATGTAAGCGCTTCCTGGCTGAAACTTGTTCGGGTAGTGCGTATAGAGCCATTTAAGAACTTCCAGGTGCCCATTTTCCGCGGCAAGATACGGTGCTAACTTGGAGCAACCCTCATTTCGGTTTTCGTGCAGCCACGTGATAACTTCCATGTTGCCACTGTTTGCGGCAGCATCCATCTCCGAGTAACTAAACGTCGAGGGGAAGCGTTCATAAATCCATTTTAACACATCCAAACGCCCAGCTTCAGCTGCACCTGTACCAGCCCTTGTTAATATATATGTATAGGGAAACTGGCACTTGCGGAACACGTTTTCATAAAGCCAGTCGGCCAGCTCGAGATGCCCCTTACTTCCAGCAATATCTATAGCTTGGCCCGAGTCGCATTCGTGGTGAGCTCGGTGTAGCCATTGCACCACATCTAGGTGTCCGTTTTCAGCAGCGCAGCAACATGTAATTTCTGAGAGAGCGACCGCTTGCATCTGCTGCCTATGCGGCAAATGGTTCGCATCCAGCCACTTCAACACTTCGAGGTATCCATTCCTAGCTGCGTCATTGATAGCCTCCAAAGAACAATGCTCGCCTTTGACGTTGTACAACCATTGAGCAATGTCAAGGTGTCCATTAGCCACAGCTCTGCTCATCGGGCTGTAGAACGGTTTGTACATGCGCGTCCTCGAGCCATAAATCAACTTGAGCACCTCGAAATGTCCGTGTTGCACCGCAAGTTTCAACGCATTCGACGCGTTGTGTCTGTACAGCCAACTCGTCTCAATGTAACCGGCCGAAGTCTCCCCCATCTTGCGTAATGCGCGAGTGTCGATGCTCCGTTCCAACAACCACTGCACAACTTCAAGATGTCCATGTGTTGCAGCAACTTCTAGCGCCCCGTCAAAGTCCGCTCTCCAGGGCCCGCGGCCGTCCTCACGCCCCGTCATCCAGCGCAGCACATGCATGTGTCCGCCTCGAACGGCCCCTTGCACCGCCTCCTCCCAAACGGGGAAGCTCTTCCCGAACACATACTCCAACGTATGTTCCGAGACCCCGGCTTCGCATGCAGCAGTGAAAGTCTCGTGGCGTAGGGCATGAGTCAGGTACATATCAATGCATTGCACCACATGCGGGAGCCAATCCCCCGCTGAGGAAAAGCGAGCTTTACACACAGCCCACGTGACTGTGCGCACATGCATGATCGAAAAGTGAACTTCCTACCTCAAGAATTAACCCATCTGCTGATCATTTGTTTCTGACCAATCAGCGCTCTGAAAAACTTTCCCGCCAAATTTCCAACCAGTTGCGAAGCGTCGCGCCAAATGCAAATGGAGCAGGCATCGTGTCCGCCCAAGCGGCTCGCCAGCGCCCTGGACGACGCCCCCACGCCGGCAAAGCGACCGGAAACCGGCCAAAGTGGTGCATCCACTCTACCGCTCGCCAACCCATTGGCGGCGGCGCCCAGCGCCATGGAGATCCGAGCCTTTGGCCTCGAAGACCGCGCCGAGGCCGTTATCTCGCGGGGCAAAGACAGCTGGGCGCTCGCGAACCTGTCCAAGTGGCGCCACGACTCGCTCGAGCAGGCCTGCAACGCCACAGATAGCACCACTAAACTCAGTAGCAAAGAGTACCTCCGACAGCGGCAACGCGCGTACCGTCAGCAGTGTCTCGCGGCCGCCAGTCGCCATGCAGAGATATCCCACCGGGACAGCTAGAGATAACGACAATGCAGCAATACAGCGTGACTATTTCATATCTTGCCCAGACCCTCTCTGGAACAGTGCTTTGTGCAGATTCGCTCCCCGCTAGTCGTCGTCTTCCTCCAGGTCGCTGTCGTAGAAGATGCTCTGTCGGATGCTGTTGATCCGCTCCTGGTCCAGCTGCTGCTTGGCCGCCGCGGGGTTGCTCCCTGACGCGTAGGCGCCGCCGCAGTCGTCCGTCGGGCTTTCGGGCTCGGGCCCTTCGTACGTCAAGACCTTGTGCAGACTCAGGTAGTAGGCCAGGTAGGCAGTGGAGAACTTGTCGGTGCCGCCCAGCTCGTCCAGACCCTGCACCATCTTCTCCACCTTCTGCTTATTGACCAGCGCAATGCACGGGATCATCCAGACGCCAAGCTTGTCCACCAGGTACTCGGCCTTCTCGGCGTTGATGCGCGCGAACTTGGTCTCGAGGTGGTGCGGCGCCAGGCGCGCCAGGTGGCCGTCCACGAGCTGGCAGAAGGCGTTGGCCGGCGTGAAGAAGTGCACCACGACCCGGTCGCTGCGCTTCATGGTCTCGAAGAACTCGTGCGTGTCG
>JAHWLF010000437.1:0-14304 GCA_024679295.1 Phytophthora parvispora
CATCTTTCTCCATGACTACAGACTGGTACGCACGAATTGGGATCTCCTCGTTTTCTAGTACAGTGATGCCGTCTGGGAACGCCAGTACGAATCCATCGAGTGGGAAAGAAGAAACGGCAGCAAAGTTGCTGATGGGTGTGGTTCACGGTCACGGGATCCCAGATCCGACATCAGTCGAGGCATGGGGCTGGGAACTTTAGGCTTGGTGTCGACATGCACCGTACGGGATCCCGGATCCGACATCAGTCAAGGCATGGGGCTGGGAACTTTGGGCTTGGTGTCGACATGCACCGACAAAATACCCCCAGCAGTACCGATTTTCTCATTCGCCAGGACGAGAGCCCTGCACAGAACGCGGAAGTAGCTGATCTTCTTACTCCGGAGAGGAAGAATCGCTTTCGCTTCATCCACAGCCAGTATCACCACTTGAGGCTGGCGGCTGGCGGCACCAGATGGCTGCTTTTGTCCAAGTTGTTTGCCACGTTTAGAAGCGCCTGCCAGCTTCCTCTTCGCCGCAGCTTGCAGCGCAGTAGCCACCGCTTCATTGGCCTCGTGGCTTGTAAACACTTGCAGCCACTCTTCACCAACCGACTCCCAGTTCTGCTGAGCGTACTCGTACATGGCCACTAATTTCTCACTCATCCCAATCTCGCCTTCATCGAGACCATACAGCCAGGCGCCAAGATGCAAGGTGCTCCGAGGAAAACCGATCGATCGTTGCTCGCGCACGCACATGTAGAGCACCCTCGCCCTCATCTTCTCACCGTCCGTCTTGCACATATTCTCCGCCAGTTTGTGGAGCGTTCGACTCTTTCCACTGCCCGAGCTCTGTAGAATTGAGGTGTACGGCGCTGTGAACGAGCGACGAGCACTATTGTATGCCCCCCAGCATCTCTCCAAGTGCTCAAAGAGCCCTTTGTCAGATTCCAGCTGGGTGAATGCCGCCAGTAGTTGCTGCTCCTCGCCTCCAGGCGTGCTCTCCTTGTGGCTTTCTGTTAGCTCTTGCTGGACTCGCATTAGAGCCTCTCGTGCAACTTCCATACGCACGTTGAGAGCAATTGACCCGTACGAGTTCTTGATAACCAGCAGTAGTGCCCCCTCGATAGTGTTCGGGTCCATGAGGATAAATGCTTCTTCCAGATCCTCCAGCATCACTAGTCTGGTGTCCGCTGAGATCACCTTCCGCTCCAGTAGAAGCGCATGCGCATTTCTGGTGATGGCGGCGATTTTGGTGGACTCACTCTCATAGCATTCTTTCACCTGCAGCATTGCACCATACACTGTAGTCGGCACAAAACGGGCGGGGTTGGTATTTTATCATGACATTCACCTTTCTGCATGCGTAGTTCCTGTATCGAAATGGTATAGTAGATGTCATAGTTGTCAAGCAATTAGCGTGATGCATGTTGAATGAAGCGGAGAGACCATGATTGACGAAATGACACCACCGAAAAACGAGGCATCAACATGAGTGCATTCGACTTGATGACCACCATAACAATCGGTTTTGGAACTCACGTCATCTCGCGAGTGCTTCCAGAAACAGGTCAGTGGTAAGCGCGCCTGTCGATTGTTGCACCCAGCACTCACCGTGGTCCGCGGTGGAGCTGCTTCCAATCATCCTGCGATTGTAAACAAGTCGTGGTGGCTAGGCTCAACAGTCTCATTTGCGAATTCGCTTCAAGCCGTGCAGATCGTCGTCGTTCCGGTACTTTCCCCCCTCTACGCTCTCTTTAGTTTTTTTATGCCGTCCTCTCTTCCTGTGGGGTTGTATGCACTGACATTCAATCAGCGAGGGGTGCCGACTGCCAACCATGGACCAGTTCCATGCGTTGGCCGGCTGAGATCATACCCTTAGAACCTGATCCGGTTCGCACCGGCGGAGGGACTGCTGCGACTTGTTGTTGTTGTTGTTTTGACGATCCATGTGCCTCCTCCTCTGCTGTATTGCTGCCGTCTACCGTCTCTAGGCAAAGAAAGAGTGTAAGTTGTACTGTTAACTGTCTTTTTCGGTGCATTGCTTGACTCTAACTTTTTGTGTTGAAAAAGGCTTCAAGTCAAGAGCAAGCAAGATGCTGGCCAACGGAGTTACCTACGGCGTTATGGCCGCCACGCTGGTTGCGGTGGCAGCCTACGCCATCACTGTGAGCCGCCACATGGAGGTGAACTCGGTCAAGAACTTCGTCAGGTGCGGACCAACATGGTTTGATCCTATATATTCACCGGTCTTACAAGTATTTGTTTCGCCAGTGCCAAGAACTCGACGAGCGCTCTGCGTTTGGCGTGGTGTTTCTTCGCTGCTGGAATCGGTGCTGGGTCTCTCTTCACGTTCCCTGAGATCGGAGTTGATGCCGGCTCGTGGGGTGTCATTGGCTACACGCTGTCGGGCATCTCTGGCATGGTGGTGCTGGCTGTCGTCGGGCCTTACATTCGCTCCGCCGTGGGTGAGAACGTCACGATGACGGATGTGGTTTCCAACCGCTTTGGCTACGTGATGCGGCTGTACATCGGGTTCATCTCGATATTCTACCAGTTCATCTGCCTGGCGTCCGAGTACACGTGCATCGCGCAGCTCACGACGATGATGTCCCCGGACGCGCACCCGATCATCACGATTCTGCTTGTGGCCTTCCTGACGAACCTCTACCTCACCATTGGTGGCCTGCGAGCAAGCCTGGCCACGGATGTGTGGCAGGGTATCGGCGTCGTCGCGCTGGTTGGTCTGGTCTGCATCGTCATGTTCTTCCACGTGTCCATCCCGGACGGTGCCTGGTCGAGAACGAATGTGGCTGCCTTCACGACTGGGGGATTCGAGACACTTGTGACGCTGGTGATTGCCGTCACGGCGTCGAACCTCTTCTTCACGGGCTTCTGGCAGCGTGTGTACGCCGCTTACGACGACCGCACGCTCTACCAAGCCGCGTTTGGTGCCAGCGTGATCCTCTCGGTGTTTACGGTGGCGCTCGCGATGGCCGGGATGGTTTCGTACCTGGCGTACCCGGATGGTGATTTGTTTTTCGCGATCCTGATCGACATGGGCCGCGGCTGGCAGGTCCTCATCATTGTCGTCATTGCGATGCTGTCAAGCGGCGTGTCGGACTCGCTTCAAGTAGGCATTGCAGCGGAGCTCACGACCTGCTTCCCTCAGCTGTCGTTGCTGCACGCACGCGTCATTTGTGGTAAGTGGTTGTTATGATTTCTTCGTGCTATCAACGGCATACTGACGGTGCTTCATCGTAGTGCTTCTGAACGCCCCAGCCATCGCGATCGGATACCAGCAGTACGACATCTTGACGCTGTACTTGATCGCGGACTTGTTCTGCACGGTTGCTGTGGGGCCCATGCTGCTGGGAACGTGGAAACGTGCGACTCGCGCGGGCGCTTTCGCAGGTAACGCCGCTGGCTTCGTCACCATCTTCATCTATGGCGTGATTGCCCAAGGCAAGTTCGTGGGTGGCTTCAACTGGTTCGTCCTGCCGGAGGGTCTCTATTCGCAGAACAGCATGATTACCTTCATCCTGACGCTCATCATTCCTCCGGCTGTGACGGTGGCGGTGTCGCTCATGACCCCCGAGAACAAGGACGACAGCGTGTTCCTGCTCGAGCACTCGCCCGTACAGGACGGCAAGCCTTAGACACTCGTACAGATCTCGAGGCCACGGCGAAAATGGTCACGCCTTCGTATTGACACGACTTGAATCGACCTTTTTTTCATTCGCATCTTGATTCTACTTTTCTTTTTTTTTGTGTCAATCGAATGCCGAAGCCAATAAGTAAATCTAGGATGCCACGAATTTGAGCATGGCATAAATGCATGTACTGCTGTAGTAAATGATTTCCAGTTCAGTACATATACATCGAGAGCGACGAGTACAACCTGGACTGTTTACATTCTATTGCGTGTAATGTTAAGGGTGACAATCATTAGCTGATGACCACTATTATACTTTTCGTACTCGCATCCTATCACGGTGTATACTCTGGGACATGGCACTCGGCGTGGCTTTCGTGACATATGTCTTCTATCGCAAGGTCCAAACTAGAGTTGCGCTTTGGCTCATGACTGGCATCAATAAAGCTCTATTAATACCTGCAAACTGTGAATCGCAATGTTTAAAACAAACCGGAGATAAGCATTTTTGAGCCGCCTGAACATTATGTTACCGGTTATTTCTTGATCTTAATCCCGTTGCAGATTCGTACATGTACTGTAGCGATTTTCCCGAAGTAAACATGCTCTAAACATCGTTGAGCTGGTTTTTTGTGTACTAAAATAATGACTGGATACCATCAGCAGTGATGGCATTTGAATTAATGATTAAGCCACGGGTACCTTGAACAACCCATCGGTCACTTCTGACGGGATGGTGGGTAAATGCATTTGCACGTGATGTGCATACCGATTGTCCCAACATATACATTGTGATAGGATGCAGTCCTTCTTGTTGCATTTTCTGCGATGAGTGGAGTGCAAGGTTTGCAGTCATAATTATTACGATACTATTGTATTACCAGGGGTACATCGTCCTTGACATGTGCGAATGCAGAAGGTAATAGGTGCAGGGCTCCGAATATCTTGGTTGCAGTTAGGTTCCCGTTTGAGTGGCGCTCAACACGAGTGAACAAGTTTTGACAGTCCGAGCTCCTTCAGTCGAGCTCTGTGCATTCTCCTTTTTCCTCCGGCCTGCACACTCGAAGCCCCCGTCTACTGCTGCCCTGATGGTTGGTCTGAATCGTGTTGCGGTTCTGAGCTTGGCTACTGCTGTCGCCTCGACGCTGGTGAACGCCGGTACTCGTTACGAGTACAAGACGGTTGATGTCGACTACAACTTCGACGAGAATGAGGAACTGCCGCGCAGTGTCATCATGATGATTCCGGATGGCACGGGTCCCAACGTCTTCACCCTCGCTCGCACGGTGCGCGACCCCAGTTTGAAAACGCGTCTGCACATCGACCCTTACGTCATGGGCACCGTCCAGACGCACTCGTCCACGAGCTACATCACCGACTCGGCTGCTGCCGCTACCGCCTACGCTACCGGGTTCAAGACGTACGACAACGCCATCGCAGTGGACACGTTTGAGCAGCCTCTGGGCACGGTGTTGGAAGCGGCTAAGGCACGTGGAATGGTGACTGGAATGGTGGTCACTTGCCGCGTGACCCACGCAACGCCTGCGTCATTTGCGGCCCACGTCGTCGACCGTGACTCGGAGGACGATATCGCAGCGCAGTACGTGGCGAACAAGAATTTGGACTTCGTTCTCGGTGGTGGACGTGATTACTTCAATGACTCGATGCTGGAGGAGCTGAAGAGTAGCGGCTACACGATTGCGAACGACTACCAAGATTTGGTGGACTATCAGTCCGCGAATGATAAAACAGGCGCTCTCCGTTTGTTCGGCCTTTTCAAGGGCGGTCACATGACGTACGAGGTCGACCGCATCCGCAATTTGAACGCAAACTCAACCACCGCGCGCGAGCCGAGCCTGCCCGAGATGGTGGACATCGTGTTGAGCTTGCTGCGCAAGAACGAGCAAGCCAAGAAGCACGGCTACTTCATGATGATCGAGGGATCCCGCGTTGACCACGCCGGTCACTCGAACGACCCTGGCACCTTGGCGAAGGAGGCCATTGCTTTTGACGAAGCTGTTGCCGTTGTACTGGACCACGTGGAGCAGACTCCCAACACCGCGATGCTGTCAGCTGCTGACCACGGAACGGGAGGGCTCACACTCGGACGCAGCGGCATGGAGTACCCGTACCCGTGGTATCCGACGCAGCTCCAGCAGCAAAACATGTCGACTGAGGCCATGCAAGAGCGTCTGGACGAGATCCTGGCCAGCGACGAGTGCGCCGTTGGGGCCAACGACACGTGCAAGACGGTGCTGTTGGAATCAGCCAGGTCAATGCTGGCGAACTACACGAATGTGACCTCTGTCACGGACGACGAAGCTTCGAAACTGGTGACGGAGATCGCTGCTGCCGTCGACGAAACGCGCGATCTGTGGTTTGTCATGGTCGAGCTGGGCCACCTCATCAGCGCCCCGGCCTGGATTGACTGGACGACGGTCGGCCACGTGGGCACGGACGTCAACCTCTACTGCAAGGGGCCGCTGGTCTTCGAGCGCATGTGCAAGGGCGTCCACGAAAACGTGTACCTGAACAAGCTCATGACGACCTTCTTGGGGCTCGAGCACCAGCAGGAGTTGGAGACGCTGAAACACCGCAACATCACGGTGCTGGAGGACCCGTTGGCGTTCTGAGGGACAGTCAAGTACACTGCCACGGATGCTACGAGCACAACAAACAGACCCATTTCGTCGTTAGCACCAGCTTTTGGAATAACCTGAGAGTAAATGCACTGGAAATCGTTTTGAGAAAGCTGAAACACAATTGAGAGGAAGAAGGCAATAATGAAAATAATAAAGGAAAAGAAGAGAGGAATAGTGATTATACTAAGGACAGGGGTGACCGGACGTTCGAGTACAAGTACTGACACGACCGAGACGGGACGGGTTCATCCTGCCGCAGGTGGGGTTTACAACCTTGATTGGGGAAGTGGATGACTCACTTACCGACAAGTGGAAGTGAATGTTTCTCGGGGATTCCATAGGCTATACACCCAGTGCGGCGTATTTACCGGCGAAAGCGCGTATCCTCGACATGCCGTTTCCGACCAGGCCACTGATTCCGAGATCAATTGAGGTGCCAGTGTCGATTCATTTGCAACTTGACGACGGAGACGCCACAGCCAGGCACTTGAAGGAGCTGCCCGAGCTTATTGATGAGATGACGTTTCGCTCGGTGCAACTTGAACTGGAGAATGCAGAGGTGAAAACACGCCTCAACTGCGCAAGTTCCTTCTCCAACCATATTGTGGAGTTGCCATTATTCCAGATTCACCGATTTGTGTGGTGAACGGTTGCTAGCTGTTCTTGGAACTGGAGTTCAAAAGGCATTTCTGGATATGCACCCCGCACCCGAAGAAAGTGCCGCAGTGTCAAGTTGCAAGCCGCGAAGCTTTGCAACGCTCTTCGGTGGGGCATTGATACGACCACTGGTGCAAATATTCCCTCGATTTCGACGCTGGTGATTTTGCTGCGCCCGTTCATGGGAGGTTGAGATGTTGTGCTCAGCTCTGGCTGTAGCTCGAACTCAGATAGCCAAGTCACGGCTGGCTACAGTTGGTGACAGTATGAGGCGTCGAGAACAGTGGAAGTTAGTTGCAAAAGCCTTGCTTCACACGCGTTCATTCAACACTGGAGTCTACTCATCGGTACACGGTTTTGAAATTGGTTATCCTGGCTTGGGCATTGAAGATGTTGGAGCCATAACCGCGTCACATCCGTTACCAAGAGTACTCAAGCTCGCATTTCTGAGCGCCGTCCTCTCGTAGATCGGCGCTCAAAACAGCAACTTCACGATCATTTTGCATGCGCGATTGGCAAGTTTCTGGTAATTGTTTGTCTGGCAGCTACTGAATGTGTTCTGCGGTTGTCATGGAGGGGAAATGCGAATATTTGAGGCGTATTAAGATGCAATTAATACGAAGATAGCATCGCAATGTGTTTTCCCAACCACCACCTAACCATTTCCGTCCTGTAACTTGACTACGTCGCGGAGTACGAGACCTTGATCACAGTGGTTCTGCCAATCGTGAAAGCAAACTGGTTAGAACAGGGTGCCATGTCCTGTTTGAGAAAAGATTAAAGCTATTGCACAAATGATGACGAGCGTGTATGATACAAAAACGGATGGAGCACGATGTGCGAATCATTCAAGGGATAAGTTCCTCGTGTGGGTTCATGTTGTTAGTGATTGCTACACTCTCGCAGATGTCTAAACCTACAGTGTCATCGCATGAGATCATCATGGAGTCTCATGCGGTAGAAAATCACTGCGGGATACTCAGTCTTGCGTTAAAGATGCCGTCGTACACATCGTCGATGCTGAAGATCGCGTTTTGGTGCTCTATTCGCAAACCTCCAATAACAACTCTCTAAACGTATAGTCGTCGACCACTGCCAGCACATTCAGCAACTCCATGACCTCCCGCGTGTGTTGCTGTCATTCGAAAACCTCCTCGGTTGAGCTCGTCCGACGCAAACGTCACGTAAAATGTAACTTTCTTCACGTTATACGAGTCGGGTTCCCAGTGCGGGATGCATCGGAAAGTCACAAACACGCTTACGCTAGAAGACGATGATTCTTCGATCTATAAATTGGCGCGGGGGGCTGCCAGCCACGGGTCCGGGAACTTCCACTTGGTCGTCATAGCTGGCAATTCCTGGCCAGCCGACACTGCCGTTTCTAAACTCTAAAATTAATTTCTAACCAATACTCACTATCTGCCAACTTGGCAGTATCCAATGCATGAAACCTCATTGTTGCGAGCTTGTTGTGTATCAGCTCGTACGAGTGCAATTCAAACGCCAAAAGTTCATGTCAAACGGTCGAAGATTCCAAGTACTGCAGTTCATACAGTTACTTCAATTCGAATCCAAAATTACCAAAACAAACTGTGGCCGTTCAATCAACAGGAAGTTCTACACTTCGGTACACACACAGTCTAGTAAAGGATGTTCCCTGGCATGGAAATGGAAGGGACAGAACCCAAGCTATCGCTACGTGTAACCGAGAATACGATGGTCTACCTTACTTTTATGGGCATCAGTAGCCGTACGATATCTAGTGGTTGTATTAGCTTGTCTTTCCACACTAGCATCGAGCCGACGGGAAATCTGGATGGCCAAAATGGAACTTGGGGGTCTGATTGTCCTGGTGTTTTCCTGGGGGCACGTCTTACCTTTCCCGTGCTTCCCACTTTGCCGAACCTGGAGTGAATACGCTACTAAATCAAATCGGCTAGACGCTTATACATCGATCAGAATCTACTAATGAGACTCTGCTAGCGTCGACCATTTTGGCCTCCTGTCCGCGGCTAACTAGCCTCGCATTTAATGCGGACTGGATTCGGGTGGATTGATTTGTGGTCTTGGGCCATGAACCTCACGGTGTGATGCCGCAATCTCGCCTAGTTCTTGTCGAGTGTTGTGCTTAACGCATAACGAAGCGAGCGCTGTGACGGTTGCACCCGCTTTTCTCGCACAAGTATTGTCGACAACGAGACGAATGTTGTTGAGTGAAGAAGAAGATAAAACCAGGAAAAGAGGAACAAGATAAAGAGAGTGGTAGCTGATACCCCTGCGATTTCCAAAGCTGCATGATACCTTGCGACAGCAATAACGCAACTTGTGAGGCATCGGCTAGTACCAAGACAAGAAGAAAAAACTCAAACACCATCCCATGTCAGACGAAGACTGCAAGCACTGCGGTTAATCTAACTACTTCAATTCAAATCCAATTCTACCAAAACAAAACTACAAAACTATGCTACTAAAATTCTTGCAAAGACCATCAGAGTGGCCTCTAGCTCAGCAACCAACTACAAGTTCAAGCCGCTAAGCCGCGATGAAGTGGACAGCGGCCCGGAGCTGAACCCGAACTGCGACGGGTACTGGGGCGTGAGCGGTTCCTGTGATGCCGCGTAGTACTCGGCAAAGCAGTTGTCACACACGCGCACGGGTTCGTCGTCAAAGCCGATGCCGAAGACAGACACGCGCCGATTCGAGTGCTCGTGGCAGAACGAGTTACCGCACATGCGGCAGTGGTGACGCCGCACGAAGAGGTTGAACGGCTCCTCGCACTCGTAGCAGTTGGTCGAGCGCGCCCACTTCACAATGCGGGGCATACCTCGACCGCCAAAGTGCGCGGGGGACGAGCGCGGTGGGCCCTGATAGAACGACGAGGCCACGGACGACGTCGGCGTAGGGGGAAGTCCGAGCGAACTGCCACCGCTGCGACGACTGTTTCCATGGGATGATCCGCCGGCTGACAGCTGGGACTCGGACAGCGGGAGCGACGGCAAGCTCGGAGGGGCTTCACCCATGGGCAGGTTCGAGAACGACGTGGTCGATGCTGCTGACGAGGACCGCGTCGGCCGCGTGCTGGACGAGAAGGACATGGCGTGGGACTTGCGCGACGTCTGGAGCGCCTGCTCCTTGACGGCGATCGACTGCCGCAGCATGTTCATCTGGTTCTGGATGTTGAAGATGATCGAGTCCACGTCCGAGCCCGCCTCGCTGGGGGCGCCGTCGCCGTACAATGACCCATCGCCGGAGGGGAAGCGCTCCCTGCCGCCCTGCGACCCTCGGCCGTACATGACAGACTCTCTCGCGGCGTCCTCGTAATTCTTGCGTGCCACGAGCTGTTCCAGGAACTTGCATTTGGCGTCCAGCTCCTCGATCTTCTGCGAGAGCATGGACACGTGGTCGACCTGCTGTCCAGGCATGACACTGCGCGCGCGGCGTGGTGGTAGCAGCGACACCTCGTCGTCCATCTCGCCGTCCTCCTCATCGGACAAGGCACCGTCCACCGAATACCGACGACGGCCAGTCCGCGAGCTGGTTGCGCGACTCAGGTCAAGCGGAGCGCTCCGAGGCGGGCGAGCGAACGTCGACGATCGACGCCGCTGATCCCGCACCGAACGCGCCTCGCGACCGTTCTGCTGCTCCACCAGCATCTGCTGCAACCGCAAGATCTCGTTCTCCAGGAGCGAGTTGCGGTCGTCGACATGACTGCTGCTAGCGCGACTGCGGTGTCTGCTGCTTGCACGGCTGCGCTGTCTGCTGTTCGTGCGGCGGTGTGTAGGAGCCGAAATACGAAGTGGGGGCTCTAACCTGTCATCACCAGTAGAGCTGTCCTCTTGCTCCGAGCTAGACCGAGTGATTGGGAGCCCAACCGACCTACCCAGACGCCGCTTTGCTCGACTTGCCGACGAATCATCACTTGGGGATGGCTCGGCCTCCATTTCGCCCGCGGCCTGGGATGCCTGACAAGCGCGACGGAGCTTCCGGAACGCCATATTCAAGTGGAAGCGCCTCAGCTTTTCCGTAACGAGGCTATTCTGTTCGAGCCAGACTCTGCTCTGCCTCTGGATGACGAGCGCTGCCACCAATTCACGTTTTTCCCTCTCCAGTTGTTTGCGCTGACGCTGGGCAAGCCAACGCCTGCAGTGCGCCTGAATTCGGATCGATGCCTTGAGTTGACGCTTTTCCGTCTCCAGCCGATCGCGCTTGCGTATGGCGAGCCATCGCCTGCACTGGGACTGGATCTGAATCGCAGTCGATACCTCGAGCTTATGCCGTATCAATCTCTCACGCTTCCGCTGAGCCAACAAACGTCTGCAGTGCGCTTGGATACGCACAGCAGAAACGATCCGAAGCTTTTGCAGGCGTAGTCTTGCTAGCTGCTGCTGTGCAAGCCAACATCGCCATTGGGATTGAATGCCAATGGCGGAGGCACGCTGCAGCTTTTGCTTCCGAAGCTCCGCGAGCTCGCGCTGCGCCAACCAACGTCGACAATTCTCTTGGATACGAACAGCAGCAGCAAGCTCGCGCTTGTCCTGAAGCATCTCCGCAAGAATGCGCTGCGCTTGCAAACGCCGGAAGTTCGCCTGAATACGCGTGGCTGCTGCTATCTGCCGCTTGTGCTTCAGCATTTCAGCGTACTTGCGTTGTGCGACGCAACGCTTCCAGAACGCCTGGATTCGAGTAGCAGCATTTTCACGACGCAAGTGACGCAGCCTATCCACACGCCTCCTTCCCAGAAATCCTCGGACTATAGCTTGGACATTGACCACGAAGCTACGCAGCTCATGAAATAACACACGGCGGCGGTAACCGCGATAATGCTTCTGTAACACAGTCGCGCAGTGATTCCGCAAATCGAGGCGATACTGGGAAAAGCGGTTATAGGTGGTAGACTTGCAAAACACGAGTGTCTTGCCCACCTGAACGTCTTTACGTCGGATATCGTTCTCAAAAGCCGTTCCGGTCCCGTCATCAGTGACGACCGTCAAAGCTCCTGCGTTTCTCTCTTCCCGTTCCACACCGTCTTCCAGAAGCACCTTGTCCATCAAGACTGTTACGAGCGCTTGAGCTAAGTCGTGGTTGTTCATCTTCGTAGATCGATCTCGAGTGCTTAGGAAACACTTGAAACCTGAGAACAGCTCAATGAAGCTTGCGTGCGCGAGACGCACCGAGTAACCATGTCGCGCGATGCGAACAGCCTCGAGAACGCCGACGGAACGCATTTGCTCCACCATCCTTTCGCGATCAAAAATGCCAGGCTTCTTCACTTCGTTGGGTTTAAGACACCGAACGTAATGAGCTTCCGTCCGTCCAATCTGAACAATTAAGCGGTCTAGCTGGCTCTTGAACTGAGCTGAGACGCTTGGCGCACGCAACATGGAGTAGCGTCTCCGTCCGGTGGTGCTGTTTTCCGCTCCTGAGTCGACATTCTCGTCGGCTCCGATCGCGACCACCACTTCATTATTGGAGGAGGAAAGGATGTTGCTAGCATCGGCGGGCAGCGCGTCCGTGTTCTTCTCGACAAACTGCTCGACGTTATAGCACACCCGCCCAGCAAAGTGGTGGACCACGAATTGGTGATTCACGCGCTCCATCTTGGACGCTGAGAAAGGGTGTCTTCTTGTGTCCTGGTGAACGTGTTCCTCTTGAGATTCGGTTCGTTGTAAGTACCGGCTGAAAGACGACATGAGCAGAGGCAGAGTGCTCTGTGCTAGCTGTGGTTGCTGTAAGAGACCTGCTGAGTCTGCAGATCCATGTCCGCCATGGTACCGGTAGAACTTAGTGCTCAGTGCCTGATTCGAACCCTTCGGCATCAAGCATTCCTGATCCAACAGCGAAAACAAACCGTTGCTCTTGTCATCGAAAAGGGCCAAACATGCTGCATTGCTCGGGTACGAGATGTTTCTCCAGTCGATACCCTCCGCGATATACACTTGCTGCTCACGAACAAATACAAATTCGATAAACTGGGCCTGAAGTCGTTCATTGGCATAGTTGATGCAGAGTTGCTCAAAACCATTGCGATTCAAGCTCTCAAAGCCGAAGATGTCCAGAATGCCAATACTAGCCAGCTCCTCGTCCTCGTCCGAGATCGACACAGCCGAGTCGTAATAATTAATCTCGTCACTCAATCGTCGAACCAGCCACGTGAACAGCCGACCATAGATCGCTTTCGCTAGCGACCGGCAGATCTCCTTGGCCTGATCGGGACTATGCCTCAGCACCATAACTTCCATGCCCGCCTTGATCTCTCGACTACTCAACAGCGTTTCCAGCTTCCCCACATCAACGCCCATGAGCTCCGCGCACTTATCCAAGTGGAATCTCGATGCCTCGGTAACCGCAGTGGCATCGTCCTGTCCTCCCGCGTCCTTAAAATTAACGTTTCCGAGGTGCAGCAGCGCCGCCAAAATCTTGAAAATATCCAGTCGCTCCTGCTCGCCGACGCCGGTGTCCTCAAAAGCCCGCACGGTCTCCACATACAGCTGTGCGTACTTGTCGGCGACCGCTCTTTTCCTGGCAAAGTTGGGTCCGTACGAGTTCAGCAGCTCGTACTTGCCTCCTTTTTGCAGCCCGAGAGTCTCTAACAGCTCCCTGTCCGCTCCTTCGAGCAGCTCATAGAAAATGTGGAAGCTGCGTTCCTCCGGGCTCTGGTGCAACAGTCTCACTTTCTCCAGCAAGTAGCTCACGATCTGCGCGCCCACGATCTGGTTGTTGTCCCCGAACTGGATCTTGATGAACTTGCCGAACCGACTCGAGTTGTCGTTCCTGATCGTCTGCGCGTTGCCGAAGGACTCGAGGATGGGGTTGGTCTGCAGGATCCTCCGGCCGATTTCCACGGCGCCGCTGGTCTCCCGTTCGGTTAGAGACTGGTCGCTGCCCACGCTGGTGAGGAACTGCATGAGGAACTTGGTGCTCTCGGTCTTGCCGCTGCCGCTCTCGCCGCTCACGAGGATGCTCTGGTTGCGCCTCTCGGGCTTCAACAGGCCGCCGAAGGCCTTGCCTCCGATGGCGAAGATGTGGGGCGGCAAGTCCTTGTCTCTAACCTGGTTGTTGTTGCTGTCGTTGTTGCCGTTGGTGTTGGTGTTGCATTTGCCGTTGCTGTGGCCACTGGTTAGCACTGTCATAACCTGCTTGTAGGCGTTTAAGTGGCGCTCCGAATAGAGGCCCGGCAGCGGCTTGAGCGGGTTCAGGGCCACCAGGATGTCTCCGATGGACGTGTAGATCTCGTCGTGCGCGAACCGCTCGCTCAGCGCCTGCAGCAGCGCGGCCTCGTGCAGGTGCTCGAGGCTCGTGAGGCTCGACATGGTCGGGAAGTCCGCCGCAAGGTTGCGCAGGCACAGCTCGTCGTCGAAGCCCGGGTAGCGGCCT
>JAHWLF010000438.1:0-14283 GCA_024679295.1 Phytophthora parvispora
GCGGGATGCAGCAGATGCAGCACCCGCCGCAGCACCCGGCACCGGTGCAGGCTCAGGCTCAGGTGCAGCAGCAGCAGGACTTTGCTGCTGGGTATCAGCAACCGCCGTCGGGCAACGGAGCTGCGTACGCTGTCACTGCTGACGAGAAGAGCAAGTATGATATTGTCTTCCAGCAGTACGACACGGATCGGGATGGATTCCTGATGGGACCGGAGGCGGTGGCGCTGTTTCAGATGTCCGGGCTCGATCGCAATGTACGTGTTGGTAGGACCTGCTAGAGAGCTCATTGCGGTCTTTGCTAATTGATTTGGTGTGTGTGCGGTTGTATGTTGGCAGGTGCTGCGCGATATTTGGTCGATGGCAGACGTGACGCAGAATAGCAAGCTGAGCCTCCAGGAGTTCTATGTGGCAATGCACTTGATCGTGTGTGTGAGCAAGCGCGGGCTGCCGATGCCACAGACGCTGCCGCGGGAGCTTGGAGAAACAGCTTTTGGTGCTGGAGGAGCTTCTCAAAGCATGCCCGGGCTGGATGCTTTTGCATCTCAAAACGGATTCGGCGGGCAACAGCAACAGCAAGAAAGCGTACCACCTCCGAAGCCTGAGGGTATGTCCGCGTTTGACTCGCTCTCTACCGTAGAAGATGCACCGCTACCAAGTTTGGCCACGTCAACGCCGCGCTCGTCACGGACGAATTCATTCAATCACGCCGATATCAACACAAGTAACAGTCATACAGCAGGGTTTGGCGAGCCGCCAGCTCCTACCCCTACTGGAAGTCTTCACGCAGGGTTTGCAGCATCGGCAGCAGGACAACAAGATTTTGGCAGTTTTTCGGCATCGCGAACTGCAAGTATCGGTCGGGATCGTACGAACTCAGCATCATCGATGAGCTCCATGTCCAGTTTCAGTGGTATGGCACCGCTCCAACCTCAGCAGCAGTCTCACCAGCTTCCTCCTCGAAACCTAGGGAGCAACGAACGTATCCAAATGCCGGCAGTCGAAAGTGCCGGGTTTCAACCACCTCCGCAGACTTTCTCTGGGTTTGGTGCTGGAAGCTTTGGTGCGCCCCAAACACCGGTTGCTGCCCCGGAAAGACCATTCATGGGAGACGAAGAGGAGAAAAAGGTTGTGGGCCAGTTGGACCAGCTAAACGACGAAATTGTTCATACTCTCGCCAATGTGGAGCGCAAACAAACAGCTATCGAGATGTTGTCGGATAAGCTGCGTGATTTAGATGAACTCCGCCATGAACTGGTAACGCTGGTTATGAAGAGAGAGGATCTGCGTGCATCATCGGCTCCTGGGTCTGTGGCAACTGACAGCGCTGCGGAGGAGCAATCCAGGCGTGCTGTAGAGCGAAGCCTGCGTGGGTTAGTGGAGAACCAGAAGCAGTTGATCAATCAACTCCAGTGCGATATTGCACGACACGAAGGTGAACTGGAGGAAGCCATACTGAGCGCAAAGCTGCAGCAGAAGCTGTCGCTGGAATCACGATCTCCGTTAATCGATGCAGCTTCTCCTCCGCTGTCTACTCATGAAGCGTCTGGAGCAACCGGTACTGGTGGCGCCAACGCTTTTACGGGCGCTCCTCTCTCTCTTGACGGGTCAAATGCTTTACCGTCTCCATTGGCGCCCAGTGCTCCTTCCATCTCCGCCTTCTCGCCAGATGCAACCGATAGCAGTGGGTTTAATGCGTTTAGCAACTTCGACTCGGCACCCCGGTCTGTATCAAGTGCTGCTCCATCGCCTGCAGCGGGACTAGCAGTTCCGTCAAGCTCTCCGTTTTCGCCGTCTCCCTCTCCGTCACAGAGTGCGACCGCAAACGAGAGCTTCAACGCATTTGGTGATTTCGCCGCGCCGCCATCTACTGACGTTGCGCCATTGCCTCTAGCGGACACCCCTGGAAGATCACCATTTTCGCCTACTCCGTCGCCTGCTGCTGCGAGTGAAAGCAATGACTTCCCAGGGTTTGTGTCAGCCCCGACATCGGTTGATGGCGCTGCACCTGCGTCATCTCCTGCAGGAGAAAGCGACGCTGTAGCGAACTCTCCGTTCTCGCCATTTTCGCCCTCGCCCTCACCTGCTGCAACTGATGACAGCAACTTCGGTGGTTTTAGTGCTGCACCATCCTCATCGCCTCCAGCAGCTGGCAACTCCCCGTTTTCACCGGTGCCGTCGCCAGCTGCGGTAACCACTGAGATCGCGGTCCCGTCAACTTCCCCCGCATCCGGTCTTGAGAGCTCCCCGTTCTCTCCATCCCCATCACCAGTCGCGACGGATAGTGCAGCCTTTGGTAGCTTTGCGACTGCAACGCCTTCCACTGATACTGCATCGACACCAGCGAAGGCAGATGATGGTACTGCGAATTTGATTTTCTCCCCGGTCGCTGCGGACAACAACGGATCGAATGCATTCGGCGATTTTAGCACTGCTCCAGCCTCCACCAACAGCTTTGAAGTTGCTGAGCCGGTAGCTGCTTCCGAACCGCCAACTGGGAACTTGTTGTTTTCACCGGAGCCGTCTCCTGCAGCAGCAAGCGGCAGCGGCGAGTCTAATGCGTTCGGCGATTTCAGTGCGGCGCCGGTCTCCACTAGTGCTGACGATGCTCTTGTGACATCGTCTGAACCGGTAGCAGCCTCTCAACCAGCGACTGGGAACTTGCTGTTTTCACCTGAGCCGTCTCCTGCAGCAGCCACTGGGAGCAGCGGGTTCGACTCGTTCGGTGACTTCGGCACTGGTCCCGCTTCGACTGACAATGCCGCGTCGGCTCCTGCCCCTGAGAAGTCGTCTGGAAACTCGCCGTTCTCGCCCGTCGCCGCGGATAGCAGCGATTTCAATGGATTTGGCGACTTTGGCTCGGCTTCAGCTCCAGTAGACAGCGCTTCCGCGACGGAGAATCCAGTGGAGGCTTCGGGCAGCTCGCCGTTCTCTCCGGTCGCCACGGACGCCGCTGCCGGATCGAGTTTTGAGACGTTCGGCGACTTCAACGCCGCCCCAGTCTCGACGGACAGTGCCTCAGAGCCGGCGAAGACGGCCAGTGGCAGCGGGAACTCCCCGTTCTCGCCTGTAGCGGCAGGCAGCAGCGGGTTCGGCGACTTCAGCTCGGCCCCATCCACGACCGAAAGCACGACGACCCCGTCCGAGTCCAAGCCCGACAGCAGTGGGTTTGAAGCGTTCGGTGACTTTAGCGCGGCCCCAGCCTCGTCGGACAGCTCCAACTCAGCAGCAGCTAAAGATTCCAGCGACAACAATGGCTTCGGGGCGTTCGGAGACTTCAGCGCCGCCCCATCGACCACTACTGCACCTGCAGCCTCGGACGGCTTCGGCGACTTTGGCGACTTCAACTAACTTTTTTTTTCAAAATAAAAAACAAAACACTTTTTACAAACCGCACATCGCTTCGACCAATCACCAGTCGCCATTTACGTTGAAGGCGAAGCGTCGTCCGGCAGTGCCCCGCCAGGATCCGACGCCATGGTGAGCGCCCCCGAGGCGCTGCGCTGCGCCATCCGCGATGGAATTCTGGAGAGGAAGGTGCGCCGATGGAATGCGCTAACTGTCACGCAAGCGCGCGGTCTCTTACGCGCCTAGAAGCCGAGATATCGCTGAAATTCTGTGCCAAAATGGACTTCTGACTGTATTTTCCTCTTTTTTTTACTTAATTACTTCATTCCAGCGACGCGCGGGCTACTGGACCAAGCGGCAGTTCGTGCTGACGCCGACGCACCTCATGTACTTCGACTCGCTGGAGGCGAAGGAGCCGTCCAACTCGTTCGCGACCATGGAGATCATGGCCGTCCAGAAGAGCGCCACCGACCCGCAGCAACGCGTCTTCACGCTCGTTCTGTTCAAGAAGAAGAAGGACTACAGAGCCAAGAACACTCAGGAGAGGGACGCCTGGATGGAAGCTCTGGAGTCCGTCGCTGGGATGAAAGGAACGGGGGTTGTCCCCGTTCCGGTGAAGACACAGGACGACCCCGCTGTTGTGGAGACTTTGGAGAAGGAGAGCAGAGCGGACAGGGAGAGTGGGAACAACGCTCAAGATGTTAAGGACATCGATCTGCGCGCACTCTGTGAGCAGATGAAAAAGTCCTTCTCGTGGCAGATCCAGATCAGCAAGTCGTTCTCGGCGAAAGACGTCGCAGAGTTTGTGAAGAAGACGCTGCCGCAGTTGACGACGGCGCAGATCCAGGAAATTGGTCAGGGGCTGATTGATCAGAAGCTGATTGTTCCCTTGAAGTCGCATGTCTTTGATGTGGCGGATCCGGGGAGGTTTAAGTTCGTGGAAGCTGCGGCGCCGAAGCAGCCGAAGAATCACCTAAATATGCGCGGGCCTTCGATCGCGAACCTCATGGGCAACGACCAGTTTAATGCAAGGAAGTACGCTGAGGACTTCCTGCGCAAACACTCGCCGCAGAAAATTGACTCGCACTGTAAAAAGCTTGTCGCTCAGAAGGTTGCTTGCTGCTTGGAAGAGTGGGGTTATGACATTTTTTCTCATGTGTGCTCTGCCCTTGTTGTTGTAGGAAAACACAATCGAGGAGCTGAAGGAGGAGATAAGCGCGAACTACACTTCATTCATTCGTGCAGCAGACGAGATTAAAACTATGGAGAATAGCGTATCGCAGTTGAAGGCATTAGTGTTGGAGTGTAGACGAACTATGCATACCTTGAAGGGTGTAGCATTGGAAGCCCCACCTGGTGAGAAACGAAAGGTCATGAAATGAGGTATAGTGATACTAACTATTGCCTTGTGATCGGTTGGAACCCAGAAAAAGCTATCCAGCCAGACTTTAAAGCCGTCGACAAGAAAGCAGAAGAGCGGAAGCAGAGTATGGCTCTTGACGAGTTTATTCGCGATCTTGAGGTGTATCTCTACGAGCGAAACTACGAGCAGTTCACACACCATATGCTCGAGTACAAGCGAAAGGAGACACAAGGAATTGAGTCTGCTACAGAGGCCCAACAAGCGAAAGTAAGCACTTCTGATCTTGTTGCGTGGTTATCCATTACTGGTTTTCATAAATACGAAACTTTTTCTCCATGCACAGATCGATGAGCTCCGGCACCTACTCGTTGAAAAGTTGGTCGAAGAGTTCAATTCCTCTCTGCAAACGTCGGAGCGTATGCACAAGAAAGAAAATCATTTAGAGTTTTTGATTCAGCTTGGAGAGACCCAACTGGCGACAGAAATGTGTCTGCAAAACTACTCCGTCCGAATCGCTCTCCAGCTTCGACATGTGCCGTCGTACGGAAATGCTCTCAACTATGTCATCAACTTCTCGAGGACGTTTTTCACCTCGCTTCTGGTATGCTATGAGGATTATGAGCACAGGTATGAGTTGTCAGTCCACACTATAGTTTTGGAAGAGTACTGATAGTATGTTATGCCTCTCTGTAGCTTTCGGGGGCAGAAGAGCTCTCACTTTATATCTTTGACGGTGTGGATATCTGCCCAGCTAGAACATTTTGCGAGCGAAATTACGTATCACATATTCCCGGATGATCCAAGTGCTTCGTCGTCTCGGAACTCATCAGCAGTGGCAGGTGCATCCTCGTTGGCCAGCTGCGTAGCAATCGATGTCTCGGAGTTTAAGAGTGTCGCGAAGTATGTATCGAGTGCACTTCGATACGTATTTTACGGTTCGCGGCAGCTGGAGTTGGCAGGGCTACCAACAGCACACTATTTAGCCCCGCACTTGGCACGCGGACTGGTGTCGTTCTTCACAAGCTACTGCATTGCAATCAAGAACACGATAAGAGAAGAGATTAAGCGCGAGCGGTGGGAAATGACGTCACGGATGATTCGTGATCCAGAAAACAAATTGGAGCGTGAAATTATCCTGACACAGAGCGCGCGGTCCTTTTACACTCTTGTGCAGCAATTTTTGCGAGATGTACAACGAGTGATGAATCCTTCCTGTGCTACCTCCAAGTATGATACTGGGAAACGTTGTGTTAGTAGACTTGAGGAGGTCTCTAACTATTGCTTGTGTGTGGCAATGTAGTCTTGCAGAGGTTCACGGTGTCGTCGTATGGGAAGCTGACGAATTGCTCGTTCGCTACAGTTTTGAAGAGCTCCAATACCTGGAATCACCGAAGTTATCATCTTCGTTGCGGCCGAAGCATATTATCGGTATTCTCACTAATGCCGCGTACATTCAGGATGACTGCGCGGCGCGATCTACTAACATTCTCCAGGAGTATTTGCCCAAGGCCGCGCTGCAAAACAGGGAGGTTGAAACTCAGGTAAGTTTTTAGTCTTATATATTGCATTAATGTAGTACTGACTGTTGCACGCATCTAGAATGCTGGTCTTTGGGATAAACTCGTGGGGATTGGTGTGAAGCGCTGCGCGCAGTCGCTGATGAAAATGTCGTTCAACTGGCAAGATGTAGATCTTGCTGACGACGTACTTCCCGATGGTTCTGTCTCGTCAGAGGGGGGTGCTGCCGGGTCGTTATTCGCTGGTGTGGTCGTAAAAGAACTCGCCGATTCTTTGACAAACAACCAGCTGAACAAGGCAGTTCAGAATTGCAATCCGACGTATGTGGGGCAGGTGCCCCCCAATGGCGAGGACACCAAAAAGAGTATTGGAAGAGCCCCATTTGCTGCCATGGTGCTTGGTGCACTATTTCGTGAAATGTTGGACGATGAACCGTGGTGGCAAAACTTCGGTGGCAAGGGCGGAGTGGCACGCAAACGTCTTGGTTATGGAGGTGTGAACAAATTCCTGGCGGAGATTAACGCACTTCTGGACATTGTTCCGCCGAACCGGGGATTGAAGGAACTGGTCACCGATGTCGACACCAAAATTTTGGCGCTGTATCAACAACTTCATCCAGGCAAGAAAGATGTGCGCGCCCCTGCCGAGTGGAGTCAAGCTTATGCTAAGCGGTGTATTGGAACTGCCGCGCCTCCTACGTAATAAATTAAAGGGTTTTAAGGGCAAGTATTCGATGCAGAGGTTTGTGGTTTTGGAAACGGGGTTGTGATTGATTAGTTTTGATTGAGCTAGAGGTAGTTTAGCTCGTTCAGGTCGCAAAGCAGCTACGCCTTGGACTCTTCGCCCGCGAAATACGAGACCAGCGCATTCACTTCCACGAACGCGCTCCCCGGCGTCTTTGACTGCGCTTGAATGGTCTTCATTGCAGTGTCGACATCTTCGTCCGAGAAAAGCTCGCTTTCTCGCTTGAGCATGCGCGAAATGTAGCGGATGCTGACCGTACCGGGCTCCTCTTCGTGATCCTCGACGAGGTTCAGGATCATGTTACGTTGGAACTCCGGCTTGGTGGTGGGGATCTTCCCGTCGCGGAAGTTGTGGAGACGGAAGACACCCATGTGCTTGGCGATGTAACCATGGTAGTCGACCTCGAGCTCTTTCAGGATGCCTGAGCGGATGTCGTACACCATTCCGTGAATGCGCGGTGAGCCATACAGGCCCATTCGACGCTGTACCATGTTGATCTTGAAGATGTTGAGGCACTGCTCCTGGATGTTGAGCTCCACGAGGCGGCGCTCACGCTCCTCATCCGTTTTGTACTGCGAGAGCTCGTCCTTGTGCGTGCGGCAGACATCTCGGATGTTACGCAGCCAGTTGTCCAGCAACCCGATCTGGGCGTTCTTCAGCGCCGCGGTGACACCACCGCAGCCGTAGTGACCGCACACGATGATGTCCTTGACCTTCAGCTTCTCGACGGAGAACTGCACCACCGACAGCGAGTTGATGTCGTTGCTGACAACAAGGTTGGCGACGTTGCGGTGCACGAACATCTCGCCGGGGTTGAGACCGGTGATCTCTTCAGCAGGCACGCGCGAGTCTGAGCATCCGATCCAGAGGTACCGGGGTGCCTGGGCCTTCGCCGTACGCTCGAAAAACGTCGGATCTCGTAGCAGGACGTCGTCACGCCACTTACGGTTGTTTTCAAGCAAGTGGTGGAGCGAGTGCTCGTCGTGATCGCAGCCACTGTGGTCGTCCTTCGTGGCTCCACGGGCGTCTCCCATTGTACCGAGCTTGGTGGTGAGGCGGCTAAGCTTGGGTAGGTCGGTGTGTGCTCGAGAGCAGTCCAAAGCTAGAATGAGCTGTCTGGGGAGTTGCAAACCGCGTCGACGTAGGAATCTCAACGTCCATGCCAACGGCTTTCTGCGCTCTTGCGCCACATGAAGAAACGACCCCTACTTCACCAAAAATGACGGCGACGTCGCATCCGTTTCGCGGCTAGACAAAAACTAAAAGTTTCGTAGGTCATCTTCATGACCTGCTACCAACACCTTGTTAGCGAAGTGGTTCCGTGGTGTATTTTGTTGATAATTTCTGAATGTAATGCTGCTAATAGCTGAACATGCAGCACGTGATGGCCACTGCCGTTGGCTTACACGGCAGCCTTCGGCTTCATGGGCGCGAAGTAGGCGATGAGGTCCTTGATGTTCATGAACGAGCTCTTGGGGTCTTCCATTTGGGCCTTGATCGCCTCGATGGCCTCGTCCACTTCTTCGGGCGTGAACAGGTCCGACTCCCTCTTGAGCATGCGAGCCATGTAGCGCGTGCGGATCATGCCCGGCTCCTTCTCGAGGCCGTCCGCCAAGTCGAGAATCGCGTTACGACGGCGGTGAGCCAGTCCCATGGTCTCCTCTCCGTCCGGGTAAGCGTGAAGACTGTCAGTGCCAACGAGCTTCGCGTAGTATCCGCAGTAGTCGACCTTGAGCTCCTTTAGCCCGCCAGTGTGGATATCGTACACGAGACCATGGATATTCGGCTGGTCGGGGCGTCCTAGGCGGTGCTGCACCACGTTCATCTTGAAAATGTTGAGGCACTGCTGCTTGACGTTCAGCTCCACAGTGCGACGGTAGCGGGCTTCATCCGTTGGCAGGGCGTTGAGTTCCTCCTCGTGCTTGCGGTGAACATCGCGAACGGTGCGTAGCCAAGTGTCCAAAATTCCGATGTGCTTGTTCTCCATTGCCGCCTTCACACCACCGCAGCCATAGTGGCCGCACACGATGATATCCTTCACCTTGAGCGACTCGACAGCGTATTGCACGACGGAGAGCACGTTGATGTCGTTGGTCACCACGAGGTTGGCGACGTTACGGTGGCAGAACATCTCGCCGGGGTCCAGACCGGTAATCTCTTCGGCAGGGACCCGCGAATCCGAGCACCCGATCCACAGGTAGGGTGGGTGCTGGCCTTCCGACAGTCGATCGAAGAGCGAGGAATCGCGCTTCACGAGGTCTTCACGCCATCTTTTGTTGTTATCGAGCAGGTGCTGAATCGACTTCGCTGAGTGGAAACATTCTTCATCAGAGCCCTTGCACTCTCCTAGACACTTGGGTGCGGGAGCTGCGCTGGTGTTCATCATTTCTGCAGGAGGTTGTTCGACTCTTGACGCTTGTTGTTTGTTGAGGAAGGCTTGAAAAGGGAAATGGTGGGGTACGAGCTGCCTTTTTGGCCGCAAGGTGAATCAGGAAGGGAGGTTAAAGGTTCCAAGCCTTTGCGACCAACATCTTGGCAGTCTGGTCACGTGAAGCCGTTGGCTTCGTAAAATCGTGCAGCAGGCGGAGAAATGAGGCTCACGAACTAAAGATAAAGGATAAGGCATCCCACAACGCGCCAGGCTTTTGTAGGTAGCATGCCCAGCGCTTTAATTAAATTCGTTGCAACGCTAGTATGCGAGCTTCGAACCCTGCCGCATCGCATTGCTGAGGCTGGTGTTCTGGTCCACCGTCCTGCTCAAAGCTCAAGTACCCAAACGGATGCAAACGTTTTTTTATACTTAGTAAGTAAAGAATATGTGTGAATTTTAGTCTTCTAGCAAGCTACCACCTTTGACGCCGCTCTAATGTTTGTATCACTACGGCCGTCTAGCTAATGGTGAGGTTTTTCGTACCGTTTAGCAAATGCTTGATATCCATGATGTTCATCGTAGCAAGCGCGTCTGAAGCCATGTACTGCAGCATCCCAGCAGCGTTCTTGCCGCACTTGCCAGGTTTGTCTTGGTCGACCAAAATCACGCGCCCGTACGTAGTATCGGCAAAAAGTCGCAGGTTTTTATCAAACAAGCTCTTGCTGGAATTGCCCGGTATCTCCGACACTTCGTCGTCGCTGTCATGCCCTATTGCACCCGATTTTATGCTGTGATTCGTAGTTGCGTCCGATACAGCATACTTTGCGCTCGCACCTACTTTCGTTCCGGTAAGAGTCCTCGAAGACTTTTCTCCCCGCAACAGACCCATTTTCATGGCTTTACGAATTGGGAAACTAAACTCCATCGGAGGCGACGAGAACCCGTTCCCGTGAAAAATATAATCTGCTACCAGGGTAACATGGCCACTCGGTCCGGACTGGTACAATTGCTGTAGAACGCATCCAAGCGGGCAGCTTGTGGAGGCCACTTCATCTTTCACGAGGCTATCGTCGAGGGGGTCGATGCCGAGGGAGTCCATTACCGTACCAAGATCCCATCCGACAAATACATATCGTTTCTGGATCAAGTGTATCAGCTTGTTGTTGGCCACCCGCTTGTATGGGGTCATCAGCATGACTAGACCGAAAAATCCACCTCCGAGCATCATGAGCGAGAGAAGCACCACGAAGTCGATCATAATTTCGCTGTTCCAGAAGTTCTCGATCGACGGTGCACCGCCAAAAATTCCGCGGCTAGAGTTCGGAGCGTTTACCATGAAGGACGTCCCACCTCGGGCTTTGAGTAGCACGTACAACAGGAAGCAAAGCATCAAACTGTAAACTTTGTAGCTGACGAAGAGCGCGCTCGAGTCAATGTACCAGTCGAGAGTCTGTTGGTGATGCAGACGTATCAGCTTCATCGCTTTTAGTGATCGGGCCCCCAACTTGAGCGACAGTCTCACAACTGTGTGGACAAAGCACATGAGCCATGTGAGGCGCGTAAGAGCTGATGCCATGAAGATGAAATTATCCAGGGTAATGTGCATGGATAGCATCCATTGCCCCATTTCATACACGCTGTAGGTCATGCGTATGCTGACTAGCGCGTCTAGAATGCTGAGAGTCATGTAGAGCCAGTGGTTGATCCATACATCCGACGCCATGATCACTCTGCCCTTGAATCGGATGATCGAATTTTCATCGTCCGATGTCCAGACTGACAGGTTCATCAATGGTATGATGTAGCGGAAATATCTACGGGCTCCTGCGAAGCGTAGCTGAGTAGGTACGTAGTTCACGACGCGGATCTTGGCCAAAGTGTTGATGACACCCCGCGCGACGAGAACTAACGTGACAATTCCGTACGAATAGGTCACGATCAGTGTGAACCACCCCGTGTTGTCAAGGGCGACTTTCACTTCGGCTTGTTGGTCCATAGGCTCAGTCTGGAAGAGGCCGTAGTTCATGTCGGGGTTGAGAAGCCTCGGGACAGCTAGGCACTTGCTGCTTTCAAACTGGACGTGGTAGCTACCACCAGCCCAAAACGACTGGTGCACCATCAAGTCCGTGATGTACATGAAGGGGACCGGTGGTCGACCAGTACAGCGCAGGAAGGGCACACCAGGTCTGCCAAAGTCTCCTGGGATGCCGTTCTGGATCACACGAATCTCTTTAAGGTCTACAAAATTGTCAAGAATGTAGCGGTAGCAAGCATCAGTCGAGTTGGCGTGGGTGGTGACACACTCGTCGACCCATTCCGGGGTGAAGTTAATGACATCGCAGCTTGGGGCCGAAATACTGTGGAAAAAGTACTGTGAGCGCCGAGCCCCCTTGCCCCAAAAATCGTCAAAGTAGACTTCGGCATGGGTCACATTGATGGAGTTCACTCGCAGACACGTGCTTCTGTCCTCGCCGAGGTTGTCCGGGCTGCGAGTTGGTGCCGAGAAAAACCGGAAGCTCTCACCTACTCGAGTTAGGTTGGTGAGGGTGTCGACCTCGAGGAAGTCATTCCGCACAAGGTTGTAGTTGATGCGCCTGTCGATCAATCGCGCTCGCATCTCGTCGTAGCGACCGGTGATCAGCACGATAAAGGGGTTCTCGCGCAAACCTGCCATCAGGGTGAGGACTGTGGATGCGAGGTTGATCACCATTACAAGGGCTTTCCGGAGCGGAAGCCCATGGAGGTCACTCCCCATGGCTGGCCCGGATGGTGCTACCGTCCAGCTTGGTCCTGCCTGGTCGAACTCGAAGTGAACGCGCCCATGCGTGCTCCTTTTGGACCACGCTATTCATACTAGTTGTGCATTTAGTTTGTCGGTGAAACGACCGTTGAGGGGGTGAAAGCTGGGATCAGACGTGTTCATGGATAGCCCAGAACGCGAAACTCGAGTCCTCCTCTTGAGGTAGTCGTTTCTGTAGCGAATATATGCGTGGCTGGATACAACTCACGTGTGAGTAAAACGTCTATGAGGTATTGAGTCCAAAACGCGACAGTACGTTGGGGTCTCGAGTTCCTGAAATAGCGTCACTGTCCGATCCTCTGCTGTTGTGACGCTGCCGTGGCTTGAATTGCTCAGCCGAATGCACTCTATAAGCTCATTGTACTTGAGGGGAGGGTATCCTACCCCGAGCACGAACGGGTGAGCTGCGAAGCAAATGGTGTGTATGGTGGGCTTCACTTTTGTTATAGATGTCCAAGCTGCTAGCAAGGACCAACCCGTGTGGCCAAATGTCACCGTCGGTCTTTTCAGCCCCCCCTATAAACTAGTTCGACGTATTTCATTGGTTTCGTGCATGCTATACGTCAAAACCTCAAACTGAAAATGGAGCGTTCTCTCGCTTACATATCCTTCAACTCGCGTTTACCTATCCATGCGAATAATGAGCTAAGACACAACTATTTATCCACGAGGTTCAACTGGGGCACGGCACGAAGGGCAGCGCTCGATCCTAGTGCAGTCGGCAACCGCAAAACATACAACAAAACGCGACGGTGAAGGGCAATCTAGGACTTTCAATTTATGCGGAGGGCTTTGGTCTTGCTTATAAGTAGTACGAGCGTGTGCAGCGGCGACAGCGTGAGGGATCGGGCCATATGCGCGCGGCCGAGTTCAGACTCGCGCAAACGCAGAATCATGTATGTGGTGGCAGAAAAATATTAAAATATTTTTCTACACGACGCAATCGCTTCAGCGCAACACCTATGGAGTAAAGCAGCATCGAGTGTAGAGGGAACCACTGGTACCGGGGATCCGTCACCTTAGGTGGCTCTCCTGAAAAGGGGGGCAACATTGACAGTTCTCGGAGTAAAGCAGCATCGAGTTTAGAGGGAACCACCGGTACCGGGGATCCGTCACCTCAGGTGGCTCTCCTGAAAGGGGGGGGGGGCAACATTGACAGTTCTGTAGGATACATAGTACAAACGTCAAGCTGTTGGTATAAGCAGACCGCTTTCACACGCGGCGCCTGTGAAAAGACTGGTACTCAAGATCAACCAGAGCAAGTACGGCTACGCAGTATGCAACTACAGTACCACGAGAAATGCCAGTATGTAAGAGGTGATAGAATACATAGTAAAAACGTCAAGCTGTTTGTATAAGTATGTAGACCGCTTTCACACGCGACGCCTGTGAAAAGACTGGTACTTATGCACCCCTCGCCATTGTGAAATGCGCGTGCCGCACATCTCTCTGTCTGTCCTATAATACCTACAGTTCATCGCGACGCCTGCAATACGAGCCCATTGCTTGCCGTGCTTTCCACACCAGCGGGCCAAGCCAAGCGAGAAGGTGTCACCCGCCAGTGCAAGCAGGTGCAGCGCAAAAGATTGTGTGTGTGCCGCTCATGCACGCACTGTCCGCCCGTGATCGTTTGAGCCTGGCAGAGAGCGAAATCTCGTTGGCGCCGCCGCCGCACTTCATGGCCCCCCAAGACAGACGTACGGCAACGGGCACCGCAACTGCCAAACTCCAGCATTGCTGGACCAGCAAGCCCGCTCGCTGGCAGCACCTGCTCGCGCCGCTTTCCGGCTCTCCTCTCTCTGCGCCACGTGCACCGCGCAGGTTTACTCTGGCCAGCCGAGCCTTGCGTCGCTGCTGGCCGTACCCATGTCCCTCAGCTGATCCCATCCCACTTCAAGAATCCCGTCGTCGCGTTGACACGACATCTTGGCTCCAGTATCCAGACGCTCCCCCATTGGCTAAAACTCGCCTCTTGCGCGTCAAATCCCCGCCTCGGCGCAGGAACTCATCGACCACTTTTGCTTCGGACACGGACGGACGGATGGAGGCCTCACACATCAGCATCGAGCAGCGCTGGGGGTTCCTGGCGCCGTGGTGCCAGGCGCTGGCGCACAAGGTGCAGTACGCGCGGCTGCGCTGCGA
>JAHWLF010000439.1:0-14259 GCA_024679295.1 Phytophthora parvispora
CATCACGTGGACGCTGAAGGCCACGGGCAAGCTGTTCCACAGCGGGCTACCGAACCTCGGTATTAACGGCATTGAGCTCGGAATGGACGCGTTCACGAAGATCCAAGAGCGATTCTACAAGGACTTTGGCCCCATCGAGAAGGAGGAGGAGTACAACTTCTTGTGCCCGTCCACCATGAAGCCGATGAAGGTTGAGTCGTCATCTAATGGAGTTAACCAAATGTACGTGCTGGGAAGATGAGGTGTGGTTAGAGCGAAAAGCTTGACGGGGTTTTGTTGCCTGCAGCCCGCCCTGGGTAAAGATCACAGGTGAAGTGCGTCTGTCGCCGTTCTACGAGATGAAAGACGCACGTATCCGTACTAGTATCTGGGGCAGATTGGGCGTAGCTAACGAGGTCTCGCTGGTGGTGTTACAGATGTTTGCGAGGATGCAGACGTACGTCGACGACCTGAACGCCGACATCGCGTCGTTGGAAGGCAAGCGTGGCCCTGTATCGAAATACACTTTGCCCCACGAGAACTGGAGCGGCAAATTGGAGCTCTCATTCAGAGAGCACTACCTCGAGGGCATCGCATGTTCGCTTGACTCTGTCGGCTACAAGTAAGCCCCAGTCTTGCATGGGATGGGAGCACTGTGCTGTGTTAACACTTATTGTTGCTGCAGGTCGCTTTCTTCCGCCATTGCCACCGTTCTGGGTGAGGCCAAGCCGTTCTCCATCATGGGCAGGTACGTATCTAACTTTCACTTGAGTTCGTGCGCAAATCTAACGCTTACTCTTGTCTCCTTACCGACCTGCGTATCAGTCTGCCGCTTGTTCGGGACCTGCAGCGCGCCGGCCTGGACCTGACGCTCACCGGCTTCGGCAAGAGCTCCGTGTACCACGGTGACAACGAGTACTGCCAGCTGAGCGACATGAAGGACGGACTCAAGATCCTCGCCCGCACAATCGCCAACGTCGAAGCTGACACCTCAGCTTAAGTACACCAAGAAACTCTCGACAAGTACTATGTAGTACATGAACAGCACCCGTGACTGTCGCCGTCCTCTTTCGGGAACAAGCAAAAGTGGCTGGCACACTGGTCGATAAAATGTTCAGTAACAGCAGGGTTGAATTCCCCGTCTACTGTTAACGTCGATGCCAGTACGGAGTTCATTAGAACTTGGTCTGTACCGCGCAGTAGTGGGTTTGCACGTGGTCATTCCTGTTCGGTCGACACGGGTGGTGTACTGATAGCATTGTTACTATCTTCGTAAGTAGAGCGTAAAAAACCCCATGCCAGAAGGGAGTCCTGATTCAAGCTTCCAGTCAAATACGCTGTGCGTTGTTGCAGGAAGAAATAATAAGCTGCACAACAGATAGGTAGCGCAACTTGTGTACCGCTAGGCTTGTGTTGCTTAATGTACCTCGAAGGTTGCTTACTTTGATGTCGTTCGATGACAAGCACAGTTCTTACGAACTGCGAATAATACTGGAACACTGACCTCAGAGGTAAAACTCCCCACTTCTACCTGTTTTATTAAAGCTTTGCTGAGGAAGAACTTCAAGAGAACGGGTATTCGCCCTTTGGTGGTCTTGGGGGAATGAAATGCTGAGAAAAAAATCGTGGACGTCTGCCGTAACCAGTCTTCCAATCTACCTGTAGTTTGCTGTGCCGCCGATGCGTTCCTTGCGAGCTGTAGCTTTGGAGATTACAGACTCCGCAACTGTAAGATTGCTCATGACAGAGCTAACATCAGACGGTGTACCTTTGCGCTTCGTAGCGACACTACGAACGCTTCGAGTGCTAGCAGTAGATGTCAGCGCTGTCGCACCCTTGTACACGTCACGTTTGGCTGTTTTTTTAGCCGGGTCGACCGGTTTGGGGGGCAGCGGGGTGCCCTCAATATGATCTGGGAATTCATCCGCATAGTCCACAAGTCCACCGGTGAGCACGTAAATGTTGTCGAAACCACGCTGCACCAATGTGTGCGCAGTTTGAGCCACAGTCTTGTCGTCCAAATCGTAGAGGATGACCAGCTTGGACTCCTGGTTCTTGAACTGGTGCATCTCGGGTAGCAGCACGTCTCGATTCAAGAACGTTGCAGGGTAGTTCTTAGCTCGGTGGATGCGATTCGTTGCAAACTCCTCCTTGGTGCGTGTGTCCAGCACCAGGTAGGGCGGATCGTAGTCCTCCTTTTCTTCCGCATCGTAGCTGACGATGCGAGGACCGCAACCGTCTTGGTTGTCTTCACCAACTGGCACACGCTCCATGGTGAACTCCCCGTTTGCACCTTTTACCATCCTCGCAACCATCTCCGGTTGACTGGCACTTCCGGTGTCTTCGTACTCGCTAAACAGCTCAGCAAGACAGCGGCACGTGATGCGGCGGAAAGTCTCATCTCGACGCTTCAAAAATTCCTTGTGAGCTAGGGGGCAGGGGGTATGCATTAGAGAACCTGAAGATAGTGTTGGTGGATGGAACAGCACTTACAGATCAAGCGGACTTTGTTCACCGTCGAGCCCGAGTCGATCTTGCTCTGAGTATTCTTGTATCTCGGGTTTTGGGGGATCCGCTTCTCCATGATCTACAAATTCAAGGTGCTAATAAGATTCCGCGCTATTGCATATACCGATGCGTCATGAAATACCCACACTGAGGGGAGCTTTGGCTTTGGCGCGGTGCATCTTGTCTTGGTGAAGCGTCGGGTGGAAGTGCCGAGATGAGGAATGGCAGTGGAAGCGCAAAACGACTGCGCCATGGGAAGAGGGGTTTCCAGCAAAACGACACCCAATTTTGGCTCAGTTGTCTCCTTCCAACGCCTCAAGCAGCTCGGATTGAATAGCATTGCTACTGGTATCAATGTAAAGCTCTCGAATACAGATTCGACCGGATCATTGGTCACTGGCTTAGTTCTTAAAAGAACTTCGTATGTCGTAGACTAATGCTTGCGATGGCGGCCCATGTCGACGACAATCTCTTCACGTCTGCCGAGCTAAGGGAGGGGGAGTGCTTATCGCACTGATGCTGTCTTCAATCTCGAGAGGGTAGAACAAACCCTCGATGGCTGGATCACACCTCACGGATTTCAAAAGAACTGGACGATTTGCCATGGATGGGTCCATCATCGTCTGCGAGAGCTCAGGTGACAACGGAACGCGGAAAGCAGTTGTGGTGCCGTTCTCGATTTTGGCGAGATCGTCGCAGTACGGCGAAGGACCAGCCAACCGTTCGCTCGACCCTTCATTCGAATCACTAGCTCGTCCACCCACGCCCAGAAAAATGATATGTTGGTCTCACCGATGAAGATCCAGGACAGCGCTGCAGACAGATTGGTCACGTTGCGTGGCAGCTCGGAAATATTCATCTCACTGATGCCAAGGAATAACATGCCCGACACCTCGAAGATTTCAGGAGGAAGCTCCGTGATCGGGTTGCCAGTCACGGCTAGATAGTATGGCTGAAGGCGTGGGAGAACAAGCGGGACGGAGGTTAGTTGACTGTATTCCACCTGGATAATTGCGTATGGCGGCCATTTCGTGTCGAGATCATCAGGGATTTCACGGAGGTTGGTGACACAGATCTCGATATCGTAGAGTGTGGGAGGGAAGTCGTCCGACTGGAATCCCGCGGGTAACAAGCCGTCGGTCATGTTGACGCGCGCGATATACAGTGAGGACATTCCAGGATGGTTCGTGTTAGTGATCGCAGCCGATGCGCCCCAGTCTTTGATTGTCGTGTTGTACACTTTGATGCCTCGGAGCCCATGAAACTCGCCGAAGATATCGGGCACTTCTAGTGCTGTACAGTGGCGAATAACCCATTGAACGACAGTTCCGCTGTCAAACTCGCTCCATTTAGCGTCCACCTCGTCCATCGTGCCAGAGATACCAAGCCGATAACAGTCTAAACCAGCTAGGTAGCATGATGGACGTGTTGCCATCCAAGGTCTCACTTGCATTAAGCATTGCGGAAGCGTTGGTTGTAGTGCGGCGTGGATGTGAAGCCCAAGAACGGCACACCCCCAGGCGCCAAACAGCAAATGCACTATGCGTAGCAACAACCGGCCACTACGGGTGCGCACATTACTGCGTTGAAGTTGATTTTGCTTGAATGTCGTGGGCCCCGATGGAATATGGGCTACAGTTGGGGAGACGCTGTTTACCTTGTCGATACAGATTCCAGCACTAGCTGTGTCTTTGGGAGGGTTAGACTGTTCAACTTGGTTTGAGTATCGGGGCAGTCTCTGGATCAACTCCTTCATACTTGTAGTTGTCAAGACCAAACCAAGCGAAAACATTGATCGGCTTGCCAGGTCAGACCACGAGACAACGACAACAATTTTAAACTCGTTGAGCGCCCGAGCTACCCACTCGTCGTCGTACCATATTGTTTCAGGAAAACCATGAGATTTCGTCCTGTATTCGCTCGCATAGCTGAGTAAAACAATGAGTTCAACGCCCATGCAGGCGACGAGGTCCAAGACGCAGTCTAGTACGATACAGGTAAATCGTCTCCGAGCTTCGTCACCTTTAAAAATAACCGAGTAGACAAGTGCAGATGACCAGCAGTTGACCGCAAGCAGGAGAACGTAGAATCGGTTTAGTAGTGTTCGGGGTAGCAGCGTACTCATGCGATAGGCTTGAATAGTTTGAAGCGCAGTCTCGACAATCTCCCGGCAAATTAGCACTGCGTGGAAGTGGTTTCCATTCACACCACAAAATCCGCGTCGGTCAGAGATGGTCTTGTATACCTTGGTGAAACTCTGCAGAGCCGCCGACATCGAACGACTTTCGTGTTTTTCTTCAGTTGTCGCTCCAGAGTAGCAAGACGACCACGGCGTAAACGCCAGCGAGCGCTGTTTCACGGAGCCTACAAACATCAAGAAAATACACACAGCATGCGACGCCGACATTGTGGCGTGGACAATAGCTATTGTTCGGTGATGTGGGGGCGGCATGCCGATCTGGAACGAGTCGAGGTACATATTGAGGAATGTACTCGCGAGCTTCAAGTAGGCATACGCGTAGAGCGCATTGTAGACGCACGTGACGACGTGGACACCCAAAATCACGACCCACCACAGCGCGAAGGTCCAATACGATAGACTGACAACTTCTGTGGAGGCCTTCAAAGTTAGCCGAGACATTGGCTTGTTGGATTGTCCCGTGGTTAACTTCGAATGGCAAGACGCAAGCATCGTCCACGGAAGCCTGGCTATTTCGGTGGCCGTGGGATTGGCGTACAAATTCTGCAGCATTCAAGCGACCTTATCTTTTCTCTTTTTTATCGCTTCACGAGTTTCTTGTGAGGTGCTAAACAATGCGTTGAAGTAAGTTAGTTATAGACCGTGCACTATTCGAGATATTGGTTAAAGAAAATGTATCTCTACTCTCGTTATTAACTTGGCCGCACCAATGGAGGTGGTGGACTGATAGCATTGATGCTGTCTTCAGTGTCGATAGGGTAGAACAGACCCACCGCACCATCACCACAATATACCGCATTCGAAACCAGGGGGGAGTCGATATTGGATGAATTCATAAGAGTTTGCGAGTATTCGGGCAACAGCGGGACGGAAAAATTATCTGCAGACCCGTTCCGAATTTTCGCCAGATCAACACAGTAAGTGCAGCCTCCAGCCACCCACATTGGCGCTTGGCCTTCTACCAAACTCTCCACGCGCTCATCCACCCAGCTCCAGAAGAAAGATATAAAGGTATTACCAATGTAAGTCGCGATCAAGGTCGATGCCACTTGTGTCACGTTGCGTGGCAGTTCGTAGATGTTCATGTCACTAATACCAAGGTACAGCAAGCCGTCGATGCTGAAAATCTCGGGAGGAACAGTACTGATTGGGTTGCCGGTTACAGCCAAATAAATTGGCTGCAGCCTTACCAGCGCAAGGGTGACGGTGGTTAGTTGACCATATTCCACTTGAACAATTCCATTGTGCGGCCATTTAGTATCGAGATCATTCGGTAACGCGATCAAATTGGTAACACAAATTTCAATGTCGTAAACGCCCGGTGGGAAATCGGCAGATTGAAGACCTGGTGGCAGCAGCCCGTCGGTCATGTTCACACGAGCAATAAATAGTGACGCCATCGCTGGATGATTTGCGTTCGTAAGAGCAGCGGAAGCACCCCATTCACTTATGGTTGTGTTGTACACTTTAATTCCTCGAAGCGCATGGAAGTCACTGAAGATGTCTGGCACTTGTAGTGCCGGACAGTGCCGAATAAGAAGTTGAACTACGGTTGAGCTGTCAAACGCATTCCATTCTTGATCTACTTCCCGCAATGTGCCAGATATTCCCAGGGTATGGCAATCAAGGCCTACTAAATAGCAGGATGGTCTCAACGCACCCCATGGTCTCACTTGCATCAAGCACTGCGGCAGCGTTGGCTGTGCTGAAGTGTGAATGTGGAAACCAAGCACTACGAATCCCCAGACTGCGAAAAACACATGAGATACACCCACAAAGATCCTTTCCTGGGGCGATAGGATCTTTGCATCGCGACAGCTATCCGAACGACGGGCAAGTTTTGATCCAGGGAGTACTGTAGATGTCCAGTATCTTGGTCTGGCTGTACATCTAACGATTTTGTTGGTCCAGAAAGAAGTTTTTCTATTGCTCGTCGTATCCGATTGAGCGACACGTCCTCGGGACGTCGGCAAGCGTTCCAGTAGCTCTTTCATGTTTGTCGTGGCGAGAACAAGTCCAAACGAAAAAATAGCGCGGCTGGCCAGATCCGACCAAGAGACAACGAGGACCATCTTAAACTCATTAAGAGCACGCGCGACCCACTCATCGTCGTACCACTTGAGAGGGCTAAACCCCTCGATGTGTCCGTTGTAATCACTTGCGTAGCTCCACACAATAATGAGCTCTACGCCCATGCAGGCCATCAGATCCAAAATGCAGTCCAATACGATGCAGGCAAAGCGCTTTCGAGCCTCGTCACCCGGGAACAACCGCGAATTGACAATGACAGACGACCAGCAGTTGACTGCGAGTAGACCGACGTAAAATCGGTTGAGCAGAATCCGCGGGAGCAGCTTGCTCATTCGGTAGGCTTGCAAAGTCTGCAGGGCCGTCTCGACGATCTCTCGACCTACAATCACAAGATGAAAATGTGCCCCATTCACTCCAAGGAGGCCTCGTCGATCCACAATCATAGCGTACACCTTAGAGAGAGCTCGAGCCCCAATTCTCGTGCTGGGTTGCTCGATTTTATCTTTGGTGTTGCCGTCGCCAGTATTGAGTGGAGACCACGGAGTAAAACTTAATGATCTGTGCCTCAGCGAACCGATGATCATTAGCAAGGCACACAACGCGTGTATAGCTGACAAGATGGCGTGGACAACGACGATGGTGTGGTGGTACGAGGGAGGCATACCGATCTTGAAAGAATCAAGGAACAAATTCAAGAAAGAGTATCGCAGCTTTCGGTAGCAGTAGGCGTACAGCGCATTGTAAGCACCAGTGACCACGTGTACACCGAAGATGAAGCCCCACCACACAGCAAACTGGTAGCCAGGGAGGCGAACAAACTCGGACGAAGCCTTCTGACTGAGCCGCGACATTTGGTTGCTCTTGATGGAACGAACGCTGTTAGCAATATGCCAATTCTACTGGCCAAGTAGAATACACTATGAACCATCCCATGATCTATTTTTTAGCCTCCAGTACTCGCACCACCCCCACTACAAGTATAGTAGGCTATACTTGTAGTTGAAGTGGGGGTGGGGTGCTAATGGAGCTGAAGCCATCTTCAATCTCAAGAGGGTAGAATAGCCCCCGATAAGGTAGATCGCTGTTGCACAGAACACCGAGCGATAGCACATGTCGATTCGCCTCCGACGGATCCATGAGCGTCTGCGAGTATTCCGGCAGCAACGGAACGCTGAATGAAGTTGCAGTGCCGTTCTCGATCCGCGCGAGTTGGTCGCAGTACGGAGAAGGCCCCGCCATCCACGGGTACGACCGGTTCTGCATCCGCATCACGAGGGGGTCGGTCCAGTTCCAGAAGAAGGAGATCTCGGTGTTGCCGACGAAGATCCACGAGATGTCCGCCGACAGGTTCGTCACGTTCTGCGGCAGCACTGCGAGCTTCATGTTGCTGAGACTAAGGAAGATCATGCCCTGCACCTCGAACACCTCGGGAGGGATTGCTCGCAACGGGTTCCCGTCCAGCATCAAGTACAAAGGCTGGAGGCGAGCTAACGCCGGGGGCACGACCGTCATTTGGCCGTATTCCAGTTGGATGATGGAGTTGAGAGGCCACTTGGTGTCCAGGTCGTCCGGCAGCGTGCGCAGGTTCGTCACGCAGAACTCGAAGTCGTACAAGGTGGGCGGGAAGTCGGTCGAGTGGAAGCCCGCAGGCAGCAGGCCGTCCGTCATGTTGGTTCGGATCATGAGCAGCGACCCCATCTCCGAGTGGTTGGTCTTGGTGATCGCCGCCGAGTCGCCCCACTCCACGATGGTCGTGTTGTAGATCTTGATGTTGCGCAGGCGGTGGAAGGCGGTGAAGCTGTCTGGCATCTCGAGCTCGGGGCAGTGGCGGATGAGGAGCTGGGCGACAGTGAAGCTGTCGAACTCGCTCCACTTCTGCTCGACCTCGTCCTTCTTGCCCGTGATCCCGAGGTCATGACAATTGAGGCCTACGAGAAAGCAGGACGGCTTGGACACCGCCCAGGGTCTCACTTGCAGCAGACACTGGCGTAGTGTGGGTTGTGCTGCCGCGTAGATGTGAAGGATAAGTACAACCAGGCCCCAGACTCCAAACAGAATATGGGCCATCTTCAGCATCAAGCGAGCACCTCGGGTACGCAGGCGTGTGTCGCGATAGCTCTCATCGTGCCTCTTAAGCAGAGTTCGCTTGGATGATTCCAGGTTGGAAGGAATGGACGGTAATACGTGTGCAGGGGCTTTGGAGCTCGCGCCGTTGATCTTTTCATGCCAAAATTTGTCACTGTCGGTTCGTGAGTCAGCAACGGTGCCGGTTGCTTGAACGAACTCAGTCACTCGGTTTTCGTGTCGTGGTAAGAACTGGAGCAGTTCTTTCATGTTCATCGTTGTCATGACCAGACCAATTGAGAAGATCGCGCGACTTGCCAGGTCCGACCAGGACACCACCACGACCATCTTGAGCTCGTTTAGAGCGCGAGCCATCCACTCGTCGTCATACCAAATGATACTAGGAAAGCCCGTAGCGTATGGATCGTAGTCAGGCACATAGGTCAGCAGAACGATGAGCTCAACGCCCATACAGGCCATGAGATCAAGTGCGCAGTCCAGCACAATACTTGCGAATCGTCTGCGGGCCTCGTCGCGCTTGAAGAAAATCGAGTAGACGATGACCGATGACCAGCAGTTGATTGCGAGCAGAACAACGTAGAATCGGTTGAGCAGAACCCTTGGCAGCAGCACACTCATGCGATAGGCTTGCATCGTTTGAAGCGCAGTCTCGAGGGTTTCGCGACAAATGTGAACTGCATGGAAGTGGCTCCCATTGACTCCTAAGATGCCGTGCCGATCGGTGACCTTGTCGTAGACCTTCGTAAAGCTCTCCATGATTACAGAGCTAGTTCGGCTGGATTTCGAGTCCTTGCTCTTAGCGTTAGCGTTGCAGGATTTCCACGGCGTGAACGCCAGTGAACGGTATCGAATCGTCCCCACGAGCATAAGCAGGATGCACAGAGCATGTAATGCCGACATGGTGGCGTGGACAACTGCGATGGTGTGATGATACGGCGGGGGCATACCGATCTGGAAGGAGACCAAGTACAAGTTGAGGAACGTGTTTGCTAGTCGCAAGTAGCAGTACGCGTACAGCGCGTTGTACACGCAGGTCACCACGTGCACGGCGAGGATGAAGATCCACCATAGCGTGAAGGCCCAGAAGGAGAGACGAACAACTTCCGTTGAAGCCCTGTGTGCTAGGAGAGACATCTCCTTGGGTCCTTGAACTTGACTTTTTAGTTGGGCTGGTTGACTGGAACTCGCTGAGGTCTTCTGGGGACACGGTGGATTAGTATCTGAAAGCGCAGCAATGAGACTTGCGCAGAATGCGAAAGTAGTGCACTTTTATTCCTGTCATGCAGTACTTGTAGTTGGTTGAATAGTACGTTGGGCGAACGGCTCCATTTCTCATAACATGCGCAATGCTGCGAATAGGCTCGTGCTGCATCCCGTCGGAGAACGAACGAAAATAAAATCTAACTTCTTCTCTCAGTCGGTAGACCTGTTGTACAGTACTTGCAGTCGCGAGACATCACAAGCTATCGTCTGGAGTGGTTTCACGGTAAGATTCTTACTTGCACTTGATCTCTAAATGAATATCTAAGCGGGGGCAACACCACCTCCGTCGTATGCTAGCAATCCTATCATGTTGTCGAGTCAAAAAAAATGGCCCAATATAAATGTGTGGTTGCCTGGTGAATTCATCAAGTATATCTCGAGGTGTTACGACGGGTGTTACGAGGTGTTAGTAGTAGGTCTGCATTTAACGTAGCACAAGAACGAGAATAGGCGCCTCTTTTCTTGGCTGTCGACTTGATATCAGGACCGCACAGCACACACCAATTCCAACGAGATGTTGCGCGAGGTGTCTCGACTGGTGCTGAAAGCGCCGAAGAAAACAATCACTCTACCTCGGTGGGCGTTCGCGATCTGGTGGGCCATCATCCTCGCTGTTCATGTGGTCGCCTGGGCATTCAACGGGATGTATGCATACTGCTACTGGAAGCTGAACGGCACCTACCTCAATTTGTGCCTCGAGTTCTACCACATCGGCCTGCCGCATCAATACCATCGTGCCATCTCCATGGTTCATGCGGGCACGTCAGCGATTCACGCCATTTGCATCCTATTGATGCTGGGTGGCTCCATGAAGCAGTGTGCGTTGGCGTTTACACCATGGTCTTCCAGCACAATTGGTAATAAATTGACATCAGATCGAACCGGCAGCTCAGCTCTGGTACAGAGTTTTTCCCATGTTTACCGAAGAATTACATACCCGTGCGGCCTCTGTGGGGTTAACGGAAGATACTTCGACGCTGCTCTTATCAGCCGCGAGATCATTGAAACGGCGTTGCAAACCATGCAAGCTTATCGGATGAGTATGCTACTGCCGCGGACACTACTGAATCGGTTCTATGTCATCTTGCTCGCAGCGAATTGCTGGTCATCACTCATAGCCGACTCCGTATTTTTTGGACGTGACGAGGCTCGAAGGAGGTTTGCATGTATTGTTTTGGACTGCATTCTTGACCTGATGTCCTCTATGGGTGTGGTCATTCTGGTGCTCCTCAACTATGTAGGCGAGTACAGCACACAGATAAAGGGCTTTGATGAAAAACTTTGGTACAATGATGAGTGGGTTGCACGAGCTCTCAACGAGTTTCGCATTGCTGTCGTGGACTCGTGGCAGGATCTTGTTAGCCGCACGATTTTCTCGATAGGGCTTGTCATTACGACCACAAGTATGAAGCGATTGCTCTGGAGTCTGCCGCGAAATGGAAACAAGGTCACCCAGTCTGCCACTTCGATTGTTGCTGCCGTTAAGGTTACGCGAAAGTTACTTCGTAAATCCAGAGAACTGGCATCTGCCGATGAATGCACAAGACCACCCCAGACTAAATCCAGTTACAAGAAGTGGATGCGCACTCGTGGCGATCGGCTCGTACTTCGAGCAGTTTACCTTCTGTTCGGAACATGGGGTGTCGCAATTCTAGGATTACACATTAGCGCGTCGATGCAGCCAACTTTGCCGCAGTGCTTCATGCAAGTTAGACCGTGGGCAGTCTCTCGTCCATCCTGCTACTTGGCTGGGCTAGATTGCCACATATTAGGCATTAATGGCAAGAAAGACGAGGTCGACGTGAAGTGGAGCGAATTTGATGCCTCTACAGTCGTTCAAATATTGATTCGGCACTGTCCTGAGCTGGAAGTGCCACCGATTATCAGCAACTTTAGTGGCCTTCGCGTCATCAAGATATACAACACAACTATTGAAAATTGGGCTGAATCGGCGGCACTGACAAACCTGAACCACCCGCAAATGGTGTCGATATATCTTGTTCGTTCTAACTTCCCAGACGGATTAATACCTCCTGGGCTTCAGTCGACAGACTTTCCTCATAATCTGAACGACATCGAAATCTGTGTGTCGAATCTTCGAGAACTACCGGACGACTTGACCACTAAATGGCGTCCCGGTGGGATTATATACTTGGAGCACAGCCGCCTAAGCACCGTTCCCATCGCGCTTTCAAGTATGCAGCCGAGCTATCTCGCTGTGACAGGAAACCCGATTTCACAAGTCCCTCCTGAAATTTTTGAAGTTCAGAACATGATTTACCTCGGCATCAGTGACACGAATATACAGGAGCTCCCTCAAAATGTGAAACAGCTATCAGCGAGTTTAGCCCTAGTCTTCGTCTACGATACGGATATTTCGTTCTTTTGGTCGTGGATGGACGAGTTTGTGGAGCACCCAAAGGGAACGCGCGCTCCGCTACGAGCTACAGGGTCCACCTACTGCAAGGATCTGAAAAGACTGCAGGACGGAAGCGCTAACACGTTTAGTGTCCCGATGCTTCCAGAGTACTCGAGTATTCTCATGAACACATCGGCGCTAAACTGGAAGGAGCTTCTCAAGGCAGTTAACTGCACGAAGGTCACTGATGACGAAAAATTGTTCTACCCGCTCAGTTTTGACGATAGTATAAACGCTATTAGCACCCCTCCCGCGTTGATGCTGCAGAAATGAAGTCCGGGTACCCGTGAATGGTGTAAAATTTATCTGATCTGAGCTGTTGTGTTAGTTTGTTAGGCCCGCCGCATATTCCACGCCGATTCGGCTTCTCTCCTGCAGTGTTGGTGTTGGATAATCTCGGCGTAAAAACTAGCGATCGGTGGCGGATTGACCCTCCCACCATCAGCAAGATACAAACTCCGTGTATTGCCGACATGGTAGCGTGAACAATGGCAATGGTGTGGTGATGCGGTTGTGGCATGCCGATCTGGAACGAGTCAAGGTATAAATGCAAGAACGTGCTTGCTAGCATCCAGTAGGCATACGCATAGAGCGCGTTGTAGGCACACGTGACAACGTGCACCCCCAAAATGATGCTCCACCACATAGTGAAGGCCCAGTAAGAAAGGTAAACGACCTCTGTAATGGCCTTCACAGCAAGCAGAACCATCTTGCTCAAGACGTTCGCAGGACCCGGCAAATTGGATAGCTGCTCACTACTTTCGGTCCAGCCCTTATTGTTGTCGGACTTCATGGGCCAACTTGGACTGCCGCTCTTCTTGGCACTGCGACTCGATCATCTGGTCATAGCTGTATTTAGTTACCATCTTCAACGCAAAAATGTATCTATCACTGATCTCAATACGTACTACCTCACTTTCACACCATTTTAATCTGCCGGGAGATTATCGAGACAGCGCTTCAAACGGTTCAAGCTTACCGCATGAGCATTCTACTTCCTCGAACACTGCTAAATCGATTCTACGTCCTACTGCTTGCAGTCAATTGCTGGTCTTCTGTACTTTTGTACTCGTTCATCTTTAAGGGAGATGAAGCCCGTCGACGATTTACCTGCATTGTCATGGATTGCATATTGGATCTTGTCGCCTGCATGGGCGTTGAGCAAATGGTTTTGCTCAGCTATGTGAGCGATTACGATCCAGTGCTAACCACCTTTCCTGAAACAATCTGATACGATGACGAATGGCTAGCTCGAGCACTTAATGAGTTGAAGATGGTCGTCGTAGTTTCATGGTCCGATTTGGCGAGCCGATCGATCTTTTCGCTTGGTTTGGTCATGACAACTACGACAATGAAGGAGCTGATCAAACGTCGTCCACCAAACTCAAACCGAGCCAAACAATCAAGTGATGCTCCCAGTACCGCAGACATTGCTGAAGCTGGTTCTATCATTTGGGGCAACAAACTGAACAGCGTGGCACCAACATCAACGCCACCTGAGGATAAATTTTCACACCAGAAGCTGCTGAATCCCCGACATGCCTACTGTTTCACGAGTCTGCTGCTGCGTATCGCGCATGCAATGTTCTTTGTCTGGGGGCTGGTTGTACTTATCCTTCACATCTACGCGGCAGCACAACCCACACTACGCCAGTGTCTGCTGCAAGTGAGACCCTGGGCGGTGTCCAAGCCGTCCTGCTTTCTGGTAGGCCTCAATTGTCATGACCTCGGGATCACGGGCAAGAAGGACGAGGTCGAGCAGAAGTGGAGCGAG